>PVKM010011438.1:0-33255 GCA_004027735.1 Carollia perspicillata
GGGATATGATCAGATATCATTAAAGTTTTCATTTTTAGATATTCTTTTCTGAACTCTTTTTGCCATGTCTAAGTATGTATACATATTCTTATAAAAATAGAATGAATACATATCATTCATATGTAGTTTTTTACAAATAAAGCATATACAGTGAAAATCTGCCATATCATTAAGGCTACTGACACATATTTCTTAAACTGTTTTCCAAAATAAGTATACATAGCAGTCTGAGTTTCATCAGCAGCACGTAATAGCAGTGGCCAATTATTATTTTTAATCTCACCCATCTGACATGCTATATACAATCATATCTTAATTAGGCATCTCTTTGAGTGTTTGAAAAGTACACTGGCCATCTACCTGTTTGGGCGTGTGTGAATTTTCTATTCACATTCTTTGACCATGTAGCAACATCTTGACTTTCCTGATGTATTAGTTTACCTGGCGATTACTGCCCTAACCAGAAACTCTACTTAAGTACCGTACTCTCTGTTCTTAGTCACATGCCTGAGCTACTCATTAGCTATTCTGAAGTCTCTAACCTGTGTATTAGAACAGGTACACCAAATAGGATGAACTTGTATCAGCCAATATTCTGGTATTGTAATACCATACGCCTCACTGTTTTAGTCTTGATTTTCATAGAATGTTAAGTATTGATGTTGTCCTTTGATTTCAGATAAGTATTTTTTATTATGTTAAGTATCCATCTGTTAGTTTTCTGATATTTCTTTCTCTTCCTCCTTGTAATATGTGTAATCATACACAAAGGCACAGGTTACAGCTTATTTGATCACTACACATTATCACCCCATTATACTCTGAAAGAAATCATCTATGAAGTAGGGCAAGTCCTTGGAGAAAGAACAGTTTAATTTTATTAAACGAAGTTTAATATATTGAAAACTACATTCTAAATTATTTTTAGTTTCAAGCCAATGACTTTATATTCTCTAAGAAAAAGAGTTCTGATACTTTTTAATAACAGTAACTATGATGTAATAAAATTAATGTTCTAATGCATTAAAACCATGTCAGAAGAAAAAATTATCTATGGAAGAAAGTAATATAAACTTTTATTGGACTAACCTATAACAGATTTTGTAAATAAAATGTACTTTGGATTTTAAAACTAATATAAGGCAATATTATAGCTCCAAGGTAAATATGCTTCTTTAGATGCAGGAATAATTTTTTCCAGGGCACACAAATGCTCTTCCAAATACTCTAATATAAAAGAAGA
This sequence comes from Carollia perspicillata, assembly GCA_004027735.1. Taxonomy (NCBI): domain Eukaryota; kingdom Metazoa; phylum Chordata; class Mammalia; order Chiroptera; family Phyllostomidae; genus Carollia; species Carollia perspicillata. The sequence goes on from PVKM010011438.1 coordinate 1,244, forward strand.
GTTTTGAAAGATTAACTTACTTTATTAAGAAAGAAGCTACCATATACTAATGTGAATATACCAGCATTTCTTCAAATTCTAGGATTGTGTAACTTCTTAATAATAATAATTCATTTTATAACTCAGAAACTGAATGATCAGGGACTTTCATCATAGTTCGCAAATTAGTCCGATTTTATAAACCACATACTTAAGTAGTCTTATTTATATTTACTTCTAATACCTTAGTACCGATGATAGAATTAACTTTTACAATAGTTAAAAAATTAGTCTCAGACCCTTGAAAAGGCATCTTTTATTGAAATTACATAGCACTTTAAACGTTAATGTATCAGAAAAACTAACCAGCTACTGGCAGGTAGAGTGTCAGTTAACTCAATGAAACATTTGCTGAACCACCACCGTGTAGCAGGTTTCTGACAGAAAGGTACAGTGAAATAGTACAGATTCATTTTTAAAGGATATGGATATAAAAGTCCACATAGATAAGTTATATATGCTTACATATGCATTGTTTTCTAAATATACACAGTAAGTTATTAATAGTAATTGACTCAGGAGAATTAAAATTTTTTACTACATATTGTGTACTGTTTGAATTTTTGTGTGTATTTTGATATCTTTCCTCCAAAGACATTTAATATGAAAATAATAATTTTTCATAATAGGGATACTTTATATTGAAAAAGTCTTGAAAGTACCCAGTTCACAATTAAAATACAGGAAGAAAAATAATATCAAGCAATTAATTACCTTTAAAATTCTAATTCTCTTGGTAAAAGTCATTTATTGAACCACACCTAAAAACTATGTCATGGTAAAAAATAAAGAAATACATAGTATATAAATTTAATGAATAAAAAGGTAAGAAATCTACCTTACCTTAAAACCTGAGGTTATACATAAACATTTTATTATATTATCCACTTAAATTAAAAATAAATCTTAAGAGATCTGTCAATGGCAAAACTCCCATTTATATTTTCTGATTCTCAACTCTTCTCTAATGCTGGGGGGTCATTACACTGACCTCTAAATTCAAAATATTTGAGAGAGGTAAGCTTAGAGATAGACCAACCCTCTCATTTCTACAGATGAGCAAAACTGGGCTATGTGTTCATTCAATGAATATTCACTAACCCACAGTGGGAAGTAGAAAGACAGAAGTCCTTGCCTTAAGTAAAGTCATACAAACAGCTGGAATTAAGGCACGCAATGCTTCAATCAGAGCCTTCTGTTAAAGGTTAAATTCATCAGTGAGCAAGAGAGGAATAGAATTCAAGTCTCCCAGTTTGAGAACTATCTTTTCTTTCTGACAACATTCCACAATGAGCTAAACTTCAAAGCCAAAAGATTTAAACTTAGGAAGAGACTTAAACACACACTTTATTGACAAACTATTCAGTTAAATTTCTATAATGCTGGATGATTTTACCATGTGAATAGTTGTCGGGTAAAGAGGAGGATTTTTATTAATGACAGTAGTTATTTTGATACTTAACATTTTTGACCACTTTTTCTGCACCAGAAACTTTTCAGATAACCCCATTTAACCTTTGTAACAATCCACTGTGAGAGGAGTTGCCACCACCTGCACTTCACAGTAAAGCAAACAGACTATCCACGGTTGTACAACAACTAGGAAGTGTCCGAGTGGGAACATGAACTCAAGCTCTTGGATGCCAAAGCCTGAGCTTTAAACCACTAGTTCCCTGGAACGAGATGCAACAGCATGCAAGCTCAGACCGCCTACGTGTAAATTGGGCTTGATATTGAGAATGGTCCCAGAAAGACCAGCTTTGACCCAACTTTGCTCAGACAGAGCTAAGAAAACAGGCTATATGCAAAAAAAGGTAATTTTCACAAGAAACATTTTAAGCTTACATATTTCTAGGATCTACCTAAAGATCATTTCTTTGACATAACTTCAACATTTATTGAAAGCTTGTTTGTCACGCACAATATTAGGCATTGGTGATACAGGGATAATTAAATATGCTCAATCTTTTCTATATTCATGCTAAATAAAAGCATTTATAAATTATCTACTTTAGGCATGTGTATCACATGTGATATAAGGCAAAGACATACAAGACATGAACTCCGACTAGCGTCTTTTTTATAAAACCTGGTCAGCTAATACATTAACACAAAAAGTATTCAGTAACACTAATTTATTCACAAGTCTCTAGGCAATGAATTTCCTAAGTTTTAGCGACAAATAGTACATATATATACAAGTTTAGAGGACTCAGAGATCACTATGGCTGGAGAAACGTCAGGGAGAGGAAGAAATCTCCCTTTAGGAATATACAAGATCTAGAAAAAAGAAAAGGAAGACTGAGAATAAGCATTCAAAGAGGAAAAAAATAATATGGACGAAGGGACTGTGTAAAGTATAAGACATGCTGAAGGGGCATTTAGTAAACTGTGAATACAACAAAGGTTTTGTATACAGACAACATAGTGCAAAAGGCATGAAGACGCAAAATTATTGGGGGAACTTTATTATATCCATAATAAAATATTTTAAAGCAGTTTTTCATATATTCCACAAAAATGGGGAAAAATTAAAACTCCTAAGCAGGTGTACACATCCTTCTTTTCTATAACATAATTTTACTAACAAAAAAAGGCCTGGAATATAAGTTGCTTCTAACTGGAGGAAGCAATTTTAAAAGGTTTTAAAAGTTAGAGTAACAGGAACAGATAGCTTTTAAAATCAAGTAAGAATAAGGATGGAGAGCTTAAAGACACCATTTATAAGACAAAAACCAATGGTGCAGATGTGAGCTGAAGGCCTGAACTATGGCAGCACACAAGTGCAGCACTTGATAGATGGTTAGAAATAGCATAAAAAGTATGATGACACTACTCTGAGTGATCTCATCCGCCTACAACAGGACCAGCTGGTTTCAAAGACAAATGAACGTCCTTCCTGGCTGCTAGGGATTTCTGAGATAATGGGTAAGAAACTCAGGAAGAAGGCTACACCCATGATTGCACTGTGTGGTCTTCTCCACCGTGAGCCTGAGTCATGCTCCAACCCTAGGCTAGAAACCTGGACAGGAACATGCAGCAAAGCTTCAGGACTGAAAAAGGGAGAGCAATGTCTTAGACTGCTCAGTAAGGAAAACAGCGATTCAGGTTGACGCCAAATCCTCAGTGCTGACATGAGGCGAATTTCGGAGCAGGCAAAGGTTGCCCCTGAGATGACCGACCTACTTTGCAGGACGCCTGGGAGCAGAGATTTGGGGAGGCGGGGGTGGGCAGGAGGAGAGGGCAAACTAATTCTGCCTTGTAAAATTATTTCATTCAAAACAATTGGTACCTATATTTACTGAATTTTGCATGTTTAATGCATACTTTTTTGCTCAAATTTTTGAGGGAAAAATAAGGATGCACATTATACATGGGTAGTACTACTTCTGTATCTATATAAATGTTTTTAATTCTTTTATTCATACTTATGCATTAAAAGGGTAATGCTAGGAAGCAATAACCATATCTGTATGTAAAATAATATCCTGGAATACAATAATTTGTTTTATACATAAATAAAAAATTGAATTAAAAAATTAAAACAAAAGATTTTTTCCTGAAAGTGTGGGCCAAACACATGGGTGTGCCTTATACACTGGAGCGCATTATACATGGTGAAATACAGGAACTCTGATTCAAGGCTTGGTTCATCCTGCAATCAGGTAGCATGTGCATGTCCGGACTTGGATTAAGTCGAGTGCTATACAGTATGAACACCTTGATGAAATTAAATCATGTGTTAGGTAGATTATTCACAGCTGTCTTAGTGTGGTGATTCAGTTTGTCCCTTTGTTTCTTTAAATAATCAGTGTTGTAGTATTTGCCTTCTACATCAAGATTGGCTACTCTGAGTTAGTAAGACATAGGTACTCCGAATGAGTTAGGAAAGTACTCTGCCCGATCTGAGAACTCTCACTAAGCTGTGTCTCCAAGTTGACCTAAAACAGCAGTTGTGGTGGGATGGAAATGGAGCCGACTTTGAAGTCAGTGACCTGGGTTGGAATCCCAGTCCTGCCAGTTAAGAGATGATACGTGCTATGGTACAAAAGGGCCCTTCTCCCAACCAGCAACCCTCCTCTGCAGCAACAGTCATTGCTTACACTCTTTCTGCCTGTATCCTTTCAAAATACACAAGGCATATGCAAATTAGTGTCTTTGTACAGAAATGGAAACATACACATAATGGCTGCACCCTAAATTATTCGATTTATAATATATAACTCAGTGATCATTCCATATTAGCACACACGTTATCTATTTAAATTAATCAATCCTTTACTGTTGGACATGGGGTTGTTTTCAGTTTTTAATGCCTTTATTTCAAAATGATATTTTAATAAATCTTGGCCCAACTGTTTCAATGTAAACAAGCATGTCTACAATAAATTATAGAAATAAAATTGGAGATTGAAGAGTCCATTGAGAACACAGATTCATAAAGCAGCTATCAATACAGGCTACCTTTCTGATACAGTCATCTTATTTAAGGGTTTAGTAGACAAAAATACATATCCTTACTATTGTGCCTTGTTAAAGGGTACAAAGTGCAAATATTCACCTTTAAGAACAATGATGAAATGGAATTGGAGGTTTTGGTGGTATATCCGCAATTCTCATCATTCTACCTTACATTCTTTGGTCAACTGTCCTTACTCACACACCTACCCCTGCAGGGGATAAATAAAAAACCTTCAGTCCTTACCCTGACTGTAAAAGGAGGCCTATAAGAAGGAGCCCTACTCATGACTAGAACAATCAGAAAAATTAAGACTGCTGCCAGGTACTTTTCTAATGGTAATCCTACTTCCATATACACACACGCAGAATATGTGTTTATGAGATACCCATACAATGCAATAAAAAACTATTGGTATAAAACAGTTTTGTCCACTTGAAACATGCTAAATATACCCTAAAAGAGATCTGTATTAACATTATACTAAGCATTATTAGCTTATTCTCAGGATTTCCTTCCAAAACAGGACTGATTCTCAAGGTTACAAATGGCAACAGGACATTGAGAAGAGAGAAACTGGTACCTATGGAACCACTAGTTTGTGAGCAAAGAATGATGGTTCTTTTGCTGCTTTTTTTTGTTTGCAATTATGCTTACTAGAGGAGATATAAGATACTGATTTTCAATATAAGGTAACAGAAAAAATAGGACACAAGCCAGGCACCTATGAAGAAATCACTTATTATGCAAAATGTAATCTTTATGTTCATATACCAAAGAGAAGATGGTACTTCATGTCCCCAACACACCAAACTCTTTACACTGCACAGATTACACTGCAGGGGTGTCAAACTCATGTTCACCGGGGGCCACATCAGCCTCTCAGTTGCCTTCAAAGGGCCTAATGTAATTTTAGGACTGTGTAAATGTAACTACTCCTTGACGGTTAAGCAAGAGCTCAACACTGAAGCCCCGTAGAAACAAGGTGCTAGGCTGGATGAGACCAGGTGGAGGGCTGGATTTGGTCCGAGGGCTTCCTGTTTCCCACCTTAGTTTATAGGATTAGGCATCAGTTGTGGTGGAACAGTTGGGTCAACTTCCAATACAAAATGTCCTTGCAAATATTGACAAAGCACAGTAAGTACCGTTTTAATTGCTTTATAAAATCTCAAAATTTAAAAAGAAATTAACACATTCATGTCCCTAATATTTCTCTCCTCAAAGGCAATCACAATACCCAATATAATTTAATACAGCAATGTGTGGTGATGTATGTTAACTAAACTTATAGTAATCATTTTGCAATATATACATTTATCAATCATTATGTTATAGACCTAAAACCAATACAATGTTACATGTCAACTGTATTTCAAAAAATTGCACCCACTATATGGCCAAATAGCAGAACAGCATTTAAAATCAACAAGAATGCTTTCAGTATCAATAATTTAGAAACCACAGTCCTGAATGGTGTGGCTGACTTGGTTGGGCACACATCATCCCGCAAAGTGAAAGGTCACAGGTTGATTCCCGGTCAGGTCACCTGCCTCGGTTGCAGGTTCGGTCCTGGTAGGGCTTGTGGAGAGGCAACCCACACAAGAGGCAACCAACTGAGGTTTATCTCCCTCTCTTTCTCCCTCCCTTCTCCTCTCACTAAAATAAATAAAATCTTTAAAAAATTATTTAAAAACCATTATTCATCATCAATTCTCTGTTTATTGGTAGAAGCCAATAAAAACAACTACCTACAAGGAAAAAATAGAAGACTGTTAATATAAGGGAGGGGCAAAAGTAGGTTTATAATTTGAGTATACAAAATACAGTTTATTCTAGTATTACTTTTTATTAATTATTATATTAGTTTCCACATAAGCAACTGTAAACCTACTTTTGTCTCACCTTGTATAAGCCCTTTCTCAAGTGATATTTGTATGTTTATATTAACGGTATATTTTTAGACCACAGTAAGTGTTGTTTTTCAGTTGACCATCATACGACCATAGGAAAGGACACTGTTAAAAACCATAAAAAAACCAAATTAACCAAATTTAGTTTGGGATCTAAAAATACTAATAAACAAAATGAAAATATACCAATTTCTGGAAGTTTTTGTTCCAACCAAGCTTTTTAAAAAACAGACAAGCAGCCCTGGCTGGCGTAGCTCAGTGATTTGAGTGCGGGCCTGCAAAGCAAACAATCGCGGTTCAATTCCCAGTCAGGGCACATGCCTGGGTTGCAGGCCAGTTCCCAGCAGGGGATGCACGAGAGGCAACCATACATTGATATTTCTCTCTCTCCTTCCCTTCCACTCTAAAGATAAATAAATAAAATCTTAAAAAAAAAAAACAAACAGACAAGCATACATTCTGGAGATCACTTCTCACTTTCTTATTCGAAAATCATACAGTGCCATTTTAATTTCTGATAGAAATAAGGTCTGTTTTCCCTGATTAATACCCCCATCTTGCTTCCATTTAGCCAAAGTATCACAACGGCTTAAAACATCGCTGTGCATTTTTACAGCCACCCAATGGAAACACTACAGTAAATGGGGAGCCAGATAATGGTAAGTATGTTTCCAGAAGATGTTTTAAATGAGGCAGAATATAAAATAAATATTATCTCCTCTTTAACCTCACTTCCTTTTCCTTTCCTTGCTCAGGATAAAGAGTCTAAATTTGGCCAAATAATAAAGTTACTATTTAGTCAAAATTTCAGTCATCCTTGATGGTCGAATTTAAGCCTTACTTTCTCCACAAGGGCCATTTCATGAGCGTTTACAAATAGTGATTTTTTGGTCACTGAATGTTTATGCTATTATCTGCGCTAGAGAAGACTATTCTATAGTTCTTTCATGTGTTGGTCTTGCCTCTCCATCAAGAACATGCATTAAACAGCTTCTGGATCCTGGTCCTGGCCAGGTAGCTCAGTTAGTTAGAGCACTGTCCTGATACACCAGGGTTGCAGGTTCCATCTCTGGTCAGGGCACATACAAGAATCAGCCAATGAATGCATAAATAAGTGGAACAACAAATTGATGTTTCTCTCTCTCTCCATCTTCTTCCTTCTCTCTAAAATCAATTAAAAAAATCTTTTGGATCCCTACAATCAATGTTTAATTGTTCACACACAGTTTAAGAAATATATTGATCGATGTAAAATACTGAACACTAACTGTATTTAGATCACTGTTAAGCAGTGAAAATATATGAATAAATTTCCACAACAATTAATAATAATTTTGAAAGTACTGGAAAGGCATGGGCAAGAAAAATGAAAGGTATATAACAGATATATTTAAGGATGTACGAGTATATAGTCCAGACAATAGTGGCAAGTCTCATTCAGCTAAGAGCAGTGAACTTAGTAACTTTTAGAAATATTGTTGATATTTTCTCTCTCAGAAACCAGAGGAAGCACTATACCCAACTCCAATCTAACAGGTAGGAACTACTTTGTAAAGCGGAAGAGATGGGCACTTTGCAAGACTGTAATTATGGCATTTTTAGCACTTATTGTAATAAAAAGGGAACGCTGGGCTCAATGAGATATGTACTGAGAAAAAGGAGGTAGGATCACGAAACAGAAAATGTGAAAGAGGAAGGTTACTCAAAAAGACTGTAGGTTCACAAGTAAAACTGCCACATTACGACACGAAGAGCATGAATCATTAAAGAAAAAATTGATTAATTCAATGTGGTGAAATTAAAAACCTTTGTTCTTAAGACACACTTTTAAAAGCTGAAAAGGCAAACCATACTGGGAAAAAATATTTTCAAAACACATATTGATAAAGCACTTCAGTCTAGAACATATAAATAACTACAACTCAATAGTGAGACCAAAAAAAAAACAACAACAAAAACACTGTACTTTAAAAAGTCAGGGAAAAGACATAAGCAGACATTTCGCAAAAGCAGAAATACTAATAGCAAAGAGCTCAGAGGAGCTCAGTATCTCTAGTTCTCAGAGAAATAAAAATTAAAACCATAATCAGACACCACAACACTCTCACTAGAATAAGTTAAATTAAAAGCCTGAAAATATCAAGTGTTTGGGGATGGAGTATATAAACTGAACTTTCATACATCGGTGACAGGAATTTTAAATGCTACAACCACTTTGGGAAACAGTTTGACAGTTTCTTATAAATTTAACTACATACCAACTATATAACCCAGCAAGTCTATTCCTTGGTATTACAATCTGCCCCCCCAAAAAACACGTATGTCCACACAAAATCTGCACAAGCCCTTTCATGAGAGCTTTATTCATACAGCCTAAAACTTAAAACAAACACACACACACAAATATCTAACAGGAATGGATAAGTCACAAAAGGAACAAACTACTAATTCACATTAAAAAATGGATAAATTTAAAAAACACATTCAGCACAAAAAGCCAGACAGAAAAGAATATATACTCCACGGTTCCATTTATATGCAATTTTAGAACAGGTGAAACTTATGTATAGAAATGGTTCTCAGTCAGGAAATTCTGCCTCCCCTTCCCTGAACAAGGTTAGAGACACATGTGGTTGTTACAGCTTACAGCTCGGGGGGCAGTGGTTGCTATGGGCATCTAGTGGATACAGAGGCCAGGGATGCTGTTAAACTTTCTTGAGAGAGAGAGGGAGAGAGAGAGAGAGAGAGAGAGAGAGAGAGAGAGAGAGAGAGTGTGTGTGTGTGCATACATATAATGCGTGTGTCTCCAGTGCCTAAAACAGGTGCAGATAAATGAGTATAACAGAAAAGCAGAAGTGCACATGAATATTTGATTATACTTAAACGGTGATTTTTTTCCTAAATCACAGGACTTATTTCAAAAACTATAAAAATGTATAATGCAAAGGCAATTAGAAGAAAGTTGTACCCTAAAACATTGCTAGAATATTTAGTCTAAATTATGAACTGTTTCTATACAAAAAGTTTCTAAGAGAAATTTTCACTATAAACAGTGTTATCAAGCCATAATAAGGTAGGCCGAAAAGATTGAGAAATTCTTTTAAATTAAATAGAATAAAGTTATAAAGTAAGAATAAGGCATTTCCGTATATTAACACAATAGAAAACGCAGCTGATGTAATTCAGTTATGTCCAATAGGCACAGGGGCTGCACAAAACGTAAGGATATAAAAACGTCCCTGAAGAAGTGACTATCTAATAAGAAAATGCTACAGGTGACAAATCAGATACAAAAGTGCTAACAGCTGTGGCTGAGGTTTGACGGAAGGCGGCAACTAGGTGCGCAGGGGGAGTGTGAGAAGTATCCACAAAGGCGTCGTTGGAGCTGGGTCTGGAGGACATGGTAGAGGCTTGTCAGGTGAAAATCATTATTAGATAACTTCAAAACTTTCAAACGAAAACCCCCAACCACAGAACAATTTTGTTATGCTGCCTTGTTACATTTCAGAGTCTTAAAGGCCAGCCACCAGTAATCTTTGGAGAGGAAGATTATTCTACACACTGAGTAAGGAAGTTATACCAACTGAGAACATTCCACATCCAAGAGGGACAGCCGCTTAGGCTGTCCTTGACAGAAAATGCACCCTTTGCCCTTGCCACTTCACCTGAGTTTGGCCATATAAGTCTCCAGCACCACTCAAAAGTATGGAGACAAAAAGTAATCAGTGAGGCTACAATTTTAAAACTGCATGTTTAACATTTGTTAGTAAATTCCAGTTGTTCTCATGTAACACACTGAAATATCTCTTACATTCGTAAGGGAAAATCTCAGTATCTCAAGGAGATATACTGAAATTATATCTCCTTGAGAGAGTACATCCCCTTGAGAGTACTTTTGAAGCTGTAAGAAGCGCTTATAAACAGTATATGAAAAATGGGGTAAACGATTACTCTGTGCTGCGAAAAGTGATTTTAACAAGGTCGAAAACTAAATTCCTCACTCGTGCAGAATGAAAACGCTGCAGTGTGGTGGGACCACCAGACAGATGGCAGGCAGAACTTGCCTACTCTGCTCCTTAGATTTCCTGTGATTTTGGAAACTACTGAAATGAAGGCATCGAAATTGAATGAAATTGAATATATTTCAACAGAACACATTTTATGCAGCTGGCCCTCCCGCCACCCCCCCCCCCTTTTTTTTTTTTGAGTGACAAATCCATCCCAAAGACAAAGGGTTTTTAGTGGATCTGACTTTGAGGACAGAACAACATTTCCTATTCTTTGACTGAATTACTGCGAATAATTTAAGAAACACTCTTTCCTGGTAGTGGCGGTTCAGGAAATTGGAGAAAAAGGAAAAATGATTAAAGCGATAAGCCAGTCTGCGAGGGAGCCGTCTGGAGGCCGGTGAACTAGAAACGCTGGATTTTTTTTTATAGATACCGACTCCAACACGGGAGCCAGGAGACAGTGCAAGTTCGGCCAAGGGATGGAGGTAGGCGGAGAGCGCAGTCACTGCCGGATCCTTCGGCTTGCACCGCCAAGGACCCCCTCCCCGTGCAACTGTCTCTCTAAAACGTTCCTAATACTCAGCAGCCGCCCAGAAAAACCCTCCCCCACAACCCTAACAACCCTGCCGGAGAGGCAGGCCGCGTTCACTTACTGAGCTGTCCCCCGCCCGACATCATGCTCGGCTCCCGACCTCCTGCACCTCCAACGCCGACGGCTCCGAGGATCCCCGGCGCCCCCATCCCCGGCGGGGTCCCACTCTGCCTCTCGAAGTTGCCGGGATTGGAGAAGTAGTCGCGCAGCCGAGGCAGCTCGCGGCCGCTCTCTAACAGTTCTGTGTGCAGCTCCAGGGCGGTCAGCAAGTATTGATCGCGCAACAGCTGAGCCGCGATTGCATCAATTGACAAGCGGGCCGAGGTCTCCCCACTGCCCCCCAAAGCCACCGCGGCCGCCGCCGCCGCCTCCCCAGGGAGCCCTGGCCGTGTACTGCTCCCTAAGGGCACGGGATCCTGGGGTGATAGCGAGTCTGCAGAGCCAGGATCTAGGTCGCCCCCGGAACCCAGCCGAAGTCCTGCCCGCCGCTCCTCGGCCGTCGCTACTTCGTCGTCGTCTTCGTCCGAATCACTAAGGAACGGATTCACGCCACCGCCACCACTACCTCCAGGCACCATCGCCGCCATCTTATTCTGTCAGGCGTGTGGGTACCTCCCTGACTGCCTCTGACAGGCCGCAGTCTGAATTCCCCCTAAGCCTCAGCGGGCACTGCGCACCTCCACAGCCCGAGACTGGCCACGTCCTGCCTCCCCTCCTGGAGAGCAGGCGTAGGCTCAGAGAGAGCCGGTCCGGACGCAGCTGCACTGGTTGTCTCAGCCTCTGCTGCACCAGCAGCTGGGCTCTGCAGGCGTCTTCCTGGTCTCCAGTCTCGCGAGAAATGGGGCGCGTTCTGCCCCCCGCCTTCCCCTCCGCTCTGTCCTGCGCCCGCCCCGCCCAAGTCTGGTCGGTTCACTCACCCGCGTGCAAAGCGGCTCCAGGTTCGAAGGCAAAACCCCGCCTCCACTCCTGTCTCATTGGTCAGGGTAATAAGGAGGAGGAGAGGTTACACAGGACTGGTCCTAGAGTTATCGCGAGAGCAGTCGCTGGCCAGGTAAGTGTCGAGGGGCGTTCCGTGCTTGAGATGCGGTTGTGATCGTGACTTAGAAACGTATTTTTGGGTCTCCTTTCAGTGGGCAGAGAAGAGCTCTGCCACAGAGTTGGGTCCTGCCTTCGAGCTGAGGAGGCCTCATTCCCGGATCAGGCCTGACCGGGATAAGTCCCAGGTAAAATCTGGTGACCAGTGCACACAGGTACGGAGGCACAGAAACTGGCCCCATGCCTGCAGATGCGCTGCTACTCCAGCACGCTTCACTTTTTCTTTCTTTTTGCTGCTAATTGGTGACATTTTTCCTGCATGTGTAGCGGGTGCGAAGGCAGGAGTTAGAATTTGGCTTTTTTATTTTCCTTCCCTTCCCAGCCACGTGCCTGGTTGCCTTGGAGGCCTGGCGATAGCACCGACTGCTTGCACTTCTTGGGAGCGCCTTCTCGCCCTCGAATTAGTGCTACTAAACGGCAGGTAGGGTGGGGCGTGGGAGGTGCAAAGTAAATGGAAAAAGGATTTGCTTGGATCTGTGAATACCCTGAAAGCTTCGACTTGCATAACAAACTATTAGGGGCACAACAAACACTTAGGGTTTAATACTTAATTTGCACTACAAGGGACCCTTCAAAATACAGTCCTATCCAGTACATATATAGTGCCATCCAGCAAAGAGATCAGAGAATTTAAGCCTAGGAACGTTCATTGACCTGTTCCAGTCAACTCCTCTCATAAATATTCAAAGGAACTAAAAGCAGTGCTATTAACGTCAAAAAAGCCATTCTTTTCCCACTATGCCTTGCAACTTGTCCGTTTAGACTGGAATGCAGGTATTGACAGTGAAACTTAATTATTTTAAAACTTAGATGCTTTGAATAGTTTTGACTTTCTTTATCAAATACTAGCACATAAAGTAAGTATACTAAATTTGGAAGGTCAAAGTTTATCTTTTATGTCATTCTTTTATTGCAATCCAAGGCGGTAAAGGGGATATTAGTTTCTAGCCAACGGTATTAGAGCGCTATTCCTGAGAGTTTCTCTTTTCTTCACACGTAAATTGCTTCTTTCACAGGTTTAAGATTCCCTTTGTTTCTGTATAGCTTCCTTTAAGCACCCAAGTAAATAGGTACCAGTCATTACGTTATCAAGTAAGGTATGTATTACATCCCAGAAGTAAAGTATCTCCTTTAGCTCTGTGGAAAAATTAAAATAGAGCATTCTTATGTAACCTCCTGGCAGGTTATTGGCTTACATGCAAAGGTATGCCAACAGTTAAGTGTAGGCTTTTGGTTCAGTTTACCTAGGCTCAGTAAACTAAAATTTTCATTTGAATGAAGCTTTGGGTTTGTTTGTTTTGTTTTTGCCAGAAGTTTTTGGCACATTGTTAGTACCAAGAATGTGAAACATTTTTAATAGAAAGTAACCATTTGATGTTTGAATCCTCAATATTTTTCGGTGACATATATTGAAGAAAAACATGAAAAAATCCCATGTTAGGAAAATAGTATTAAAAATAACTAATGCTGTATCCCGTTACATATTTCTTGGCAGAAAGGATTGCTGATCCTTATTCTAAGTGAGTTTGCCAGGGAGATTGCAAGTGGAACCAACCTGTGGAAGGGAGGAATGAGAGGGATTAGAGATGGTTTGGGAAGGGCAGGATTAGAAATGGGCAGTTTATATACAATCTTTTCATCTCTGTAATGAGGAATTTTAGAAATGTCCTGCACTTAGGGTCCCCGAAGAGGATTGTTCTTATCAGGTGGAAGAGCCTAAAGTCTGTATTCCAATTGTACCAGTTATTTACTATGAGAAATTAAAAAAGTTAGGGACTTCTCTAACCTCACTTACATTCATCTGTCTGTCAGAGGGATAATGAAAGTACACAGAATTAGGAATGTGCTAGTCACAGAGCCTGGTACTTAGTGTATCATAAATGTTATTATAGACAGTCATCATTTAGTGTAATATTACTATAAATTGAAAAATATCTGGCAGGTTTTTAAAAATAAAATAAATATCAACTGGAAAAAGCAATTAAGTCTGTAGGGCCAAAAAAACATAGCTTTAAGTTAGGATCTGACTTCTAGAATATAAATTGAACATGAATTTAACATGTTTCCTCAGAGTTACTTGTAAGTGGTTGTCTATAGAAGTCCTTCATGATTGGCTTCCTGTACAAATCTAGTTTCCTGATTGTACTTTATATCCAAAATTCATGGATTTGTTGATGTGACCTTCCACGCCCATAACAAACCAACTGGCTAGTCTTCTCCGTAAGTACTTTGCTTTTCTGCTATACAGAAATTTACTGGTCAATTTAAAATTTTAAGGCGTAGCACACATTTGAATATTAATAATTGCTGATCTTTACTTAACAATAGTTTATTGTTAATATGTTGGGAATATTTTCTACTTAGCAAGATTTGCATTAATATGGGTCTTTACAGCTAATGTTTCATTGAATAATGAGGATGATTGCAGTTTGTATCATAGTGATGAAAATGTAACATTGCTTTTTTTTCTATGTACTTCAGTCATTTTTGTGTCTAAAAATTATTTTTGGCTTTAAAACTTTTAAAATAACTACAAGTAAAATTTTAAATGCAAGTCATGGTTGACTTAAAGTTTCAGAAATATCTAATGTTTTATTGTTTTTTAATGTATAGCAAACATTTCTCGGGCAAAAACTTTTAGTGGTACATGGATACGTGTCTTAAAATTTTTAGTAGTTATTCAGTTATTTTGAGAGGTTTCTAAATAATTGAATCATGACAAAGTTTTGTTTTTCAGTAAATCTAATAAAATGCGATTCTGTATCCTGAATCTTGACAGTTTTTCTGTGTTCTGGAGCAATAAAAATAGAAGCAAAGCAGCCTCTAGTGGCAATAGTGCACATTACACATACCATTGAGATGATAATCCTGAATAATTCGGTAAACATTTGCCAAGTGCCGAGGACTGTGATGAGTGCTGGAGAAGCCCTGCCTTGCTATAGTGAAATTATGGTTAAGGGATAGAGACAGACAGTAATAGTGAAAGACATAGCTGTGTCGTTATGAACCAAAGTAAAAGGTTCCGTTTCTGATTCAAACTGCAGAGTCCCAAGAGGTGGTGCTTGAAAGCATGAGGAGATGTTATGAGACGGGGTGAGAGGATGGAGGGAAGGTTGGAGGTGCATTCTGTGGAGAGGAATTGTACCCATGAAGGCCTTGCAGCAATAGGGAGCACGGCATATGTAAAGAAATGTAAAGAAAAAAAGGCCAGTGTGGTGAGATGCCATAGAGCAAAGGGGGCAGGGGGTGCTATGGGACAAGCCTGGAAAAAGAGGCAGAGGCCAGCCCATGTAAGACCTTGTTAGTCCCACTAAGGATTTCAGTCTTGATTAGGATGGGGGAGAGGCACTAAAGGGTTTTAATAAGGGATGAGTTGTTCAGATTTACATGTTGAAAAAAGCAAAACAAAAAAATAGTCCGTTGCTACACAGCAGAAGAATGGGGTGTAAAGAATGACTGCTAGTTGTCTGATTTGCATATCAGGATGGAAGGTGATGCCTTTGCCTGAGATGGGGAGCCCTAGACATTGGAGGGCGGGGGGCGCTCTTACCTAAACAGGACTGGGCTCATGGCCTGGGCTAGGGAGTGGGGGGCAGGGTGGTGGGGGTGTTGCCATGAGTTTGGTTAAAAACACACTCAGTTGCATTTCTTTGAAATATGCAAGTGGACGTGTCAAGGTTAGAGTTACATATATGGGTTTGGAGCTATAATTTGTTGAGGTTTTTGCATGTATGTGTTAACTTAAAGCCAAGGATGTAATTTAACATGTTTAAATAGAAGGTATTGAGTGAGGAGAGAAGAGGGCCTACAACCAAGTTTTGAGTAACTCCAAACGTCACTGACCAGTAGCGCCCATTGTACACTGGTCATAGGTTTAAGAGGAAAACCAAAGAAGTAATGTTCAAGGAAGCGAAGAAATGAGAGCTGTTTTTCAAAGACGGCGTGGTTAACAAAGACAAATGGACTGGATAAGCCATGGGAGATGACTGAAAAAAGGCCATTGGATTTTGCTGCATTAGTGAAAGCTCTCTCTTTGATGTAATGAAAACAAAGGCTCAATTTAAGTTGTTTGAAATTAGGTGGCCAGGTAAAAAGAGATTGTATTCAATATTTTCAAGAAGTTTGGTGGTGTTGAGGAGAAAAGAGCAGTCAGGCTTTTAAAAGTTTTTTTTTTTTTTAAATTAAGCCTTATATTTGTGAGATGCATCCTTGTCATAGATGTGGTTTAATTCCTTTTCGATGCTACATAGCATTTCATTATGAATTGTTGATATAAGAACATACAAACCGGTAGAGAATTTTTATAAAAATTTATTTAAGTGAGACAGGCGATATGACTAGAAGCAAGATTTCAATAGACTACGCAAAATGCTTCTCTGAAGGACAGTTTGCAGTTTGTTTTATCTCTTGGAATTAAGGAAGGAATTTAAGGAAGATGGCATGAAGGTGGGAAAGAGCAGGGTGGGGATCAGATTACAGAAGAGTTCACAAGATTACAAATTCTCTTGAAGGTGGACAGGATTTAGGGGGCGGCGTCTGAAAAGAGGCACTTCAGAGGTGTTCACCTAGATGCACAGAAACAGTGGACAGGGCTGGCGTTAGATTTGTCACACCGACTTTGAGTAGTGAAAATTAGAAGAAACCTTAATGCTTTGTAAAATGGGGGTAATCAAGAAAATTAAGATGCACACCACCGAATACATGTATAAAGGTATGACACATAGGAAGAGGTTTTGTTTTTAATAAGAGAAGTACTAATGTATAATAAAGGAAAAAATACATAAAATTATGAGCCTCTAAAAATGTAGATAGGATAAAATAAGAAACTTAATAGATTTCTGTTTAGGTTGTCAAATTATAGGTAACTTTTCTATATTTTCTAAACTTAATCAGAGTGATTGTCTCATTTTTATATTCAGAATGCCATTATTAAGATGGTACTTATTATTTAGTTGAAACTCATATATATTAGAAAAAGCAGAGTATTTATTCTGATAGTCTTATGTTAGACTGCAGAACAGCATCTACTCACTAAGGGATTTTTATACTTTATGAAAAATCTTTGATATTTTGCTGCTCTTGATTTTCTCAGGAAAAAAAGTGGCCCATAATTTGACCCCTCACTCTATTTCCTTTTTTTGTTACATGCTTGGCTTTGATAAGGTTTATTCCCCAGTGTTTAAGCTCTTTGCAGGGTATTTTTGTCACCCTTTCCATGATGTAATTTTTCAGGCCAGGGTGAATAGTATGTATCTATCTATAATCAAAATTATTTCATCTATGGTGGTTTTTACCCAAGAGTCACTGTGTGTAACTAATGCAGTTACAATTACGAAAAAGACATGTTAGAGTACTTTGTTGTTCTTAACCTCCAGAGAGTCATCTAACAAGAGCAAATTTTATACTGACTTGAAACACACTTGCACGGACAGGTTGACCTTGGCTGTTAATTGCATGTTGTCTTATAGAATTATTTAAATGTTTCATTCCATATTGCTTGGTTTTCCCTTGCTAAGTATTTGTAAGCCCATCAGATCATCACGTCTGTGACCGTGTCTTCTTCTGGTCTCTGTGGTACCTCTGTACACAGTTATGCACATAATATGTATACAGAACATTTTTATTGATTGAATAAATGTCACTTTCTGCTTTCTTCTTTGCTGTTCAGGGAACTAAAAAACCGTGTTCCCTTAATGAGTATAAATTTTCTAAAGCAAAGATGAAATTTCACTGCTTTTTCCTTCCTATAATTTAACTGGACAAAAATACATGTTGTCTACTCAACTTGGTGATAGTGGAGAAAAGCTAGACGTCTCCTGAGCCGATAAGCAAACATTGGAAAAAGTTCTCATGCATATAGATGATGTGACAATTCTGGGAGTGTCAGTGGTTGTCATATGGGCAGCTGAAAGCACCAGAAGTTATAGTTTCTCTTTTATACAGGATTTGATTTGGCTGTACCCCAACTCATTTCAGGGCTCATTTAGGTTTTTGTTTTTTGATTCTACTGTGTACTAGTTTTTAGGAGCTTAATATACATTTAATTTTAGTATAAATAGTTCACTGGAGCTAATTGCTTATTGAACATTTTTATTTTTCCTTGAGTGTACATTATCATGCATTTTATTTCAGTATCACATCATTATTAAAAAATGTTTATTGTTACCACCACAAATGAAGTTGTGAGATACGCAGTATTGTAAAATATATATCACAGCTGCACGAAGTCATCAAGCTTTGTGAAAGTATATAACTGCATTAAGATTTCCCAAATTTAATTTTGTTCCCTCTTTCAGCTTTCCTCGAAGACTGATCAGGTGCCCTGGATATGCTGCTCTTCTTTATTGTGGGATTGTTTGTCCACATAGTGTTCTTCGCCTCCATCTTCGACATTTACTTTACATCTCCTCTGGCTCATGGGATGACGCCCCAGTTTACGCCCTTGCCTCCTCCCGCACGGAGACTGGTGCTCATCATTGCCGATGGGCTGCGGGCAGACTCACTCCACGAATTTGATGAAGACGGAAATCCTAGAGCGCCGTTTATTAGGTGAGCATGCCACCTGAAACAAAGACATCTTTGGAAAAAGTATGATCTGAGCTGTCAAAATGTTTTTAAGCAGAGGGATCCAAATTTCTTTATGCCTTCATCTTTCTAAGTTCCGTTTTTGTTATATAACTGAAGTTAAAAAAACATTTCTCTCTTAATATGTGGTTCAGTGGTTTTTTAAGCCTTTTACTTATTATGTGTGTATTTTACCAACATTTGTTTTATTATGAGGTAAGTCAATACTAAAACTGTCTAAAGCAATACTTAAACTTTTTGTTTTTAATGGAATCAATTGGGGTGATACTGGTTCGCAAACCCATGCAGATCTCAAGTATACGACTCAACAGAACATCATGGGCACACCGCATCGTGCACCCACTACTCCGAGAAAAGTCTCTTTCTGTCCCCATTTTCACCCCTTTTGCCTACCTCCATTACTCCCTTCCCTGTCCCCTTTCCCTCTGGCTGTCACCACACCGTTGTCTTATAGATACTTTTATACAGACGGTTTGGAGAGCCAAGCGCTTCTCTCGAAACAGGTTGCAATGCGGTGTTCTGTAACTAGTTGCTCTGCCGACCTTTCCCCCGTGCAAAGGCATTACTGGTGGATTTGCTTTCCCAATTTTGCAAATCACGATGATACAGTTTAAGAAATAGTGATACATTTTAGCAAAAGAAACTTTTTTGCCTGTTTTAATCTCCAATTTAGGGATATACTTTAACTCCTACTTAGGAGTGTAGTCATTTCCCCTTCCTTAATTTTTTGAGACTTTTTCAAGTACAGGGAAATTTGAAAAGATTATATAATGAACATTTATGTATCTATAACCTAGATTTAACAATTTTTAACTTTTTTCATACTTGCATCCTCCCAGTATACACACACACACAGAGGCTTAATTTTTTTTTCCTGAATAATTTGAAAGCAAGATATTAGGTTCTCATAATTACAGAGAACAAACTGATGGTTGTCAGATACAGTGAGGGTGGGGGACTGGGTGGAAAAACTGAAGGGATTAAGAAGCACAAATTGGTGGTTACAACATAGTCACAGGGATGTAAAGTGCAAGACAGGGAATATGGTCAGTGGGGCTGTTGCCAGTGCGCACTAGACTTATCCGGGGGGAAGATCCCTTTGTAAACTATATAAATACCTATTCACGGGGCCGTACACCTAACCCTCATATAAAATAGTACCAAATGTCAACTGCAATTGAAAATTTTTAAAGAGAATAAAAATTGGTAAAAAAGGTACTACACCACCACCCCTAAACACTTCGGTGTGTTTCTGTTAAGAACAAGGATTTTCTCCTGCGTGACCATAATACCATCATCACACCTAATAAAAATGTAACAGTGGTAGAATTTTATTGTGTTTGTCAGTTATTTATTATGTAACAAACCATTTCAGTACGTTGTGGCTTGAAACGACAGTGGTGTGTTTTGTCTTGATTCCATGCAGAGGTTGGGTGGTTCTTTGTCCGTCCACTGGTAGAAGGGGTAGGACTGGGCTCAGCTGGGGTTACAAGGATTTCTTTCATCCTTAAATTTTGACTGACTTTTTTGGTTTTGACTCCTTCTGTAATCATCTTATTTTTCCCAAACCTTAGCAGAGCAATTACTTGCAGTCTGTGTTAACTGTTCATCGGTGATGTCTTTCAGGAATATCATAACGCAGGAAGGCAGCTGGGGCGTCTCTCATACGCGTGTGCCAACTGAGTCTCGGCCAGGCCACGTGGCCGTGATAGCTGGGTTTTATGAAGATGTCAGCGCAGTTGCCAAAGGTATTGCCTATTTAGGCAGTTCTATCATGGGAAAATTTATTATGTCAGTAGTGCTTATTTACCCTGAGTCGTGACACAAGGCGGAGCATGTTTTGAGATACTTTTCATAAATATTTTAGCAGGCCTTACGTAAACACACACCAGTATTAATTCAAGATTTCAGCTTTTAGTCTTGTATCATCCTGTACTGTTTAAAGAACGTGACTGAAAAAATAAATAAATGTGATTGGGTGGATCTGTGGTTTTCCTAGATGTTAACTCTCAAAAGTTCAAAATAATTCTGTATTTTAGTAAAAAGTAAATTACCTGTTGTAAGCTTTAAAAAAATTGCAGCATGGTGTATGTAACAAAATCTGTTTTTACTTTTGCATTTGTTGTGT
Organism: Carollia perspicillata; assembly: GCA_004027735.1. Classification (NCBI taxonomy): domain Eukaryota; kingdom Metazoa; phylum Chordata; class Mammalia; order Chiroptera; family Phyllostomidae; genus Carollia; species Carollia perspicillata. Next base: position 22,062 of record PVKM010011438.1, read on the forward strand.
GATTTATCCTCATTGTTATTATTTGAAAAATGCTTCTCTAGGGGCTATGTAATGTCTCACCATGTATATGTTACTGTTGTTAATCATGCCTTTTTCCTTGACCATCTGAAGGCTGGAGAGAAAACCCTGTGGAATTTGACTCCCTCTTCAATGAAAGCAGGTACACGTGGAGCTGGGGGAGCCCGGACATCGTGTCCATGTTTGCCAAAGGTGCGCGTCATCAGTGATGTCTTCTCAGATAATGAATAGGTTAATGAGCCAATAGGTCATTTTTTATACACTTGGTTCCATTGACTTTGAGATACGTTTTAACGTAGTTAACATATCTGGAATAGGGATGTGTGTTGCAGTGAAGAGGGATGTGTGACGTGCAGTGCACGTCAGCTTGGTTTTTCCTTCGGAGTTGTACTTGAAATACTGGCACACACATTGTTGGTAGGTAGTGTTTTGGACTCAATGAAATGATACATGGCACTAACATTCAGAAGCTTAATAATCTTGGGCAAGTTAAAGAACTTCTCTGAACTTAAGTTTGCCTTTTTGTAAATATGATTGTTTTTGTCTCATAGATTGGTTTATAGGACTAAGTTAGATGACTCTTATGAAACATTCAGCAAAGTGCCTATATAACTCCTTCTAATGAAGATGTTGATATCTGGTTGATTTTACAGTGATAAATTAAGAAGTTGGTAAAAAATTTTAAGTAGAGGTTAGTAGATAGTCACATAAAGATTTTAACATTAAAATTTATGTTTATATTTATAATCCCTATTTTTGTATATTCAAGATCTTGCCATTTGGATTTGTTGTGTTTGTTTCTGTGTATGAATCTACAATTATTAGGACATCTTTTGATTACAAAACTATTACTTCCTAAAATCACTTGGATTTTATTTCAATATTATGCCATTAAATGCCTTTTAGTGGGGGCATAATAATTGGTCGTTTCCCTTAATGAAAAGGTGTTGTAACATTATACTTAGCCACAGGTGTAATTATAATTAATTGGAATTATTGAAGATTAGTATGTCTTCCAAGCAAATACATATTCAGGATTTTACATATGTTATTCAGAGAACATTATTACGTGGGGCAGGCCCCCCACCCCCCAAAAAGCCTGCACACTGCTTGCTATTTACATACTCCCTTCATTGGACAGCAGTTTGGCTCTGTGGGTACCGGTGGTGGTGAGGATGGATTAAGTTGCTGTGGCTTACAGCATCCTGCTTCTGGCTGTGGCTGATAGGACAAGGCCAGTGCCCGAGCCGCAAGCAGTCCCACAGGAATGTCCTGTTTCTTATGGCAGCCAACAAACCCGCTCTGATCTTTACTCAGGACTGGGAATTAGAGTGGCTGAGCAGTGGAACAGCTGATGTTAGCAGAGCTACACTGATGTCATAAGAGATTATGATTACTTTTTTTAAAGATGTTCTTTATTTATTTTTAGAGAGAGGGGAAGGGAAGGAGAGAAAGAGAGAGAGAAACATCAATGAGAGAAAGAGAGGAGAGAAAGAGAGGAGAGAAAGAGAGAGAGAAACCTCGCATACCCCCAACTGGGCACCTGGCCTGCAACCCATGCATGTGCCCTCACTGGGAATTGAACTGGCAACCCTTTGGTTTGCAGGCCAACACTCAATCCACTGACCCACACCAGCCAGGGCAGATTATCATTATTTTGTATCTTTCCTGTGATCTATAAGAGCCTTTCTAATTCAGAAATTTTCTAAGTTGATTGGATTCTTGCTAAAATATTGCAAATGTATAAGATTAATATATGTACTCTGTCAAACTGCTGAGCAATAAGCAATATTTATTCCCTTAATATTGAGAAATATATGAAGGGGGACTCCCTGCCCCAAAATGGAATTATTTTCTAGAGGACGGGCCCTTTGTAATACAGGCTTCCCCTGCTAGGTGAGTGTTCTAGGACCCCATCTCTATTAGTGCACCAGCTGGTGTTGTTGTGAGAGGCTGTGTTCAGCTTCAGGGAATTTTTTGAAGACTCTTAATGTGCCCATTTCCTGGTGGGCAATTTACAAGCACAGCTGCCCACACTGCACTAAGTGTTCAGTGGTTTTTGACAGAAAACATCAGGACCCCAAGCCCCACCCTTCCTATTCACCTGATCTTTCCCTTAGAAACTTTTTTTTGTTTCCCTGGATGAAAAAAGTCCTCAAAGGGAAACATTTTGCCACTGTGGGAGGTGAAACAATAAATGGCAAAAGCACTAAAAGGCATCAAAATTGATGAGTTCAAAAACTGTTTTGAGCATGGGAAGAACATCTCAATAGGTGTATCACATCATATGGAGAGTACTTTGAAGGCGACTGAAGTTTAAACATGTAAGAATAAATACACAATTTTCAATAAGTAAATTCTGGATTTTGGGGCTTCCCCTTTTACACATGTTCTATGAGTGAGAGAAGTGAATATCTGCAATTTTTTTCTTGCTTTAGGAAGTTTCATAAACTAAACAACTTCATCTGTTTTAGATTGTAACATCCTAACACATACACAAAACTTTTTGAGTACTTTAATCCTTGTAGGGAGACAAACTTTGGTGTTTATTTTTGTATATCGGCATTGTCACTTCAGCAAGGTAATTAATTTGTAGTGTCTCTGTAAAATTAGAACATGTTATTGTGAGAGCAAAATGCAACAGTGTGTGTGCAAAGCATGGTCCATGGTGTATGTAAAATAAATGTTCATTATTCTTCCCATCTTTCTCTTCCCCATCGTAATACAAAATGCTTTGCGAAAAATTCTGGGTACTCACAAAAATGTTAAATGACTGCTTCGTAATAATAACAGTTTAAAAGATGCTAAAAATTTTTTTCCCCAAATTTTCCTTTTCAGGTGCTACAGGAAACCATGTTTTTACATACAGTTATGATGCTCACAGTGAGGATTTTGGTGCCCAGGATGTATCAAAACTGGACACATGGGTTTTTGATCATGTTAAGGTACGTGCAGCGGCTAACGTGCAGCACACGTATTTCTACCTCCAGTGCTAGAAACTGATTTGTTAGTAAATGCATCCTAGTTGTTTTCTACCTGCGTGGATGTAAAAATTCTATGTTGTAGCACACTATTTTTAAAAGACTGGGTACTAAGAAATTGTACATTCTACAATAACCAATTAGAGAGAAGTTTAAAAATTAATTTTGAAAAGATAACCTTTTCACGACACATGTTTCTGAGAGTGAACGAGCCCTAGGCTGGACTTGGGTTGACCCGTGTCTCATCCCTCGTCTGCTGTGTCATCCTAGGGGTGACCTTCACCGCCCTCTCGCCTCAGCAGCCCATGTGAGATGGGTGAGGGTCTTTTGAAAATGCTATTTAAATGTCATGCGGGCTGGTCCAATGGTAGTGGGTTATCAGAGCTCAACTAAAGTTAGTGTCACTAAATGTCATGCAGTTATAATACAGAAAGTGGATTTTTTAAAAAATTGTACTTTAAGTAAAAATTAGGTTAAGTAAAAACAAATTAGCAAATTAATCAGTAAAATATTTATGCATTTAAGAGGTGTTTCACTATTTGATAGTAACAATTATCACAGTTTCACCAGGAATCCAGTTAAAATTCACCAAAAATTGTGGGAAAATCTCAGTTGTGGCTCTTGGCTCTCTCCTCTCTATCAATCTACTGTTTCTCATCGTCAAATTATAACCTCGAATTCACATGTTGAAAGAGGCTTCCACTGATTGAACCGTACTGGTTCTTCTCTGTACCAGTTCCGTCTTTTGCACGGACTTTGCGGGCATCTCCGTAGCGGAGCCTTTTTTATCCACGCGTTTGCAGCAGACTCCTCAGTGTGCGTGTGCGTTTGTCTTCGTGTTTACTCGGCAGGCACTAGTGCCCTGCCTTCTTTGATAAACACTCTTTCTTTTACCAGGATCTGTCCCCTTGAAATTTTCTTTTCTCAAGCAACATAGACTTTTGTCAACAGGGAAAACTTTCTGGTTAAATTAAACTTCTTTAAAAAATAATTAGTGGATTTCTTTGCCTAATGATCATGTTTTAATATAATCTACATACTTACGTTAGCCACTGCTTAAAGGCGCTTGGCTTACACAGCTGAAAATCATGAATTTGATTTCTTGTGGATGGGCATATGTAGCTGGTGGCTGACCTGGTTTTATGCCTTTTTTCCCCTCCTTTATTTCAACATTGCTAGTGTTGGTGAATGGAAAAAAAAGATTTGCCCATGACTTCATAAAATATATACATAGCAACAAAAATGTGAACCCATCAACAGTGGTAAACAGTGTGAAGGAAAAATACAGGGACTGAGCACATGTCTTCAGAAAACTCTGATCTAGACTGAACGGTTAGGGGAAGGCTTTCCTGAGAATCGTGAGGTGATCTCTGAATATGGGAAACAGGGAAGTATGGGTCTGGTTTGCCAGTGGCATTCTGCACCTCTAGAGCCCTGCAGGAAGAGCCGGCCTGGACCTGAGGAAGTCCGAGGAAGGGGAGGTTAGAATGGCAGGATGGCCGGCTGCGAGCCAGGTTTAAGATAAGGCTGGAGAGGGGGAGTCGAGGGGTTTACCCGGACCCTGCGCCCTGCCAGGGACTCATGCTTAACTCAAGCCAAACAGTTGACAGAGCCATGCAAAGTCCTACTCACTTTTTTTTTAATTGGGGTAAAATACACATAACATAAAATGTGCCCTCCTAGCCATTTTTAAGTGTACAGGTTCAGTAGGGTTGAGTACATTCACGCTGTTGTGCAGCGAATCTCCAAAGCATCATCTTCATCCTGCCAAACAAACTCCACACCCGTTAAACAACAACTGCTCGATCCCCGCTCCCGCCCCCACCCTGCTCCCCAGCCCCTGGCAGCCACCGTTCTGCTTTCCGTCTTTGTGCATTTGATCACTCCAGTTACCTCGTAGAAATGAATTCATACCGTATTTGTCTCTTCCCGACTGCTGTATCTCACTTCGCATAATACCCTTAAAGTTCATCCATGTTGAATCTCTCTCCTTTCTAAAACTCCGCTTATGCATCGTCTTGTCCATGAGAGCTTCCCTGATTGCCCTCGCTTCGCCCCACTCCGCACCCGCCTCAGGTGGTGGCCCTCTTGTGTGCCCTCAAGGCCACCAGTACTGCTTTAGTGTTGGCTTTCGTCAAAGTATTTCCTCGATCTCTATTTTTATTCAACACTGTGAGAGCTTCATGAAATCAGATCTCCTCCCTATAACCTTTTTTTGCCACAGAAAATAGCTCCCTCCCTGTTGAACACAGAGGTCTCAGGTGACAACAAGGACTTTGTCTTGGTAGGCTCAAGGACAAATTTTTAAAAAATAAGATAATGTTATAATTATGTATAAATTTAATTAAATGTGTTCATCAGAATTATTTTCTAAATAAAAGAAATGCACTAAAATTTTTTAATTGATTTGTTACGCATAGGAATTTTTTCATGCTGCAAGAAACAACCAATCTTTGTATTCTAAACTACATGAAGAGAAAATCGTTTTTTTCTTACACTTACTAGGAATAGATACAAATGGACATGCTCACCGACCAACATCAAGGTAATTTTAATGCTGTGTTTAATTTCTTGTATTTGTGGGAAACAACCATTCTTTTTGAACTTTTGAAGGATTATAATAGGGTTTTTTTGTGACTATAACAACACTACTTTAAATAACTCTAAAACAGTGTTATATTTATATTTTTAAGTAACTCTAAAGTAGAATAAGTTCTCAATTATATGAACTATACATTAATGTAGAAGCTAAAATTACATGTGCTGTGGCCAGACTGCAGATTAATATAAGTAACATACATCCTGTATTCCTCATTTGTCAAGGAAGAGAAGAAACTTACATATTTTAGAAATTCAGTAAATCTCGCGATAAAAAGCATTTTTATGGTGTTATATCACAAAATACATAATTCCTCGTATAAATTCCATTTATTCAGTAGTATATCTAGCAAATCACTGTATAAAGTTTTGTATTCTATATTTCAGTAGTATTCCTTATATAGACTAGCAAAGACTTTTCTCACTTTCCTAGACCATAAAAAAGAGGAAGAATCTATGTCATACTTTTGCACCGATTCTGAATTAGGTTTAGACTAGTCTAGCTGGAAAGCCTGCTGGTCGGCTGCCAGTCACGGCGCCTCCTGCGCTGCTCCGTCCACGTGACACCGTGTTTTAAGGGCAGAGGGCTTCGCCAAGCCCGCCTTCTACAGCCAGCCTGGCTGCCCCCGCAGTTTTAAGTGTGCAGGCATAGAAAGCTTAAATGTGATTTGTTCAGAACACATCTGTATGATACTACATTAGAGTATTGTATGTCACAGGCAGTCTCAGGGCTGAAAATATTCTACACTTGAAACAGTTCCACTTCCGGGTCAAAGGGGCAAAGACAATGTAGTCCGTGTTAGAGAGACGTGAACCGAAAGGCGTCGCTGTTGCACTTGAGACTTGAAAGGTGTTCGTTAACATGTGTTTGCTAATCAGTACCCTCCTCTTAAATAGCTTTGGAAAACTGCTCCATATTCTGTTGCTTCTTTAAACAGAGGAAACACTATTTTTAACAATCTAAAGAGCTCCGGTTTTAAAATATTAAAGTCGAAGTCTGAAAGTATTTCAGGAGTTACTGACTTTGAATGTTGGTGTTCATGTTGAATAAATTCGATTTTTCCAAATTAATGTAGTTTAACGTGTTCTTCTGTTTCTTTTTAAACAGGGAATATAAGGACAATGTTAAAATAGTCGATGAAGGAGTTAAAGGGCTTGTGTCCCTGTTTAAGGAGTTTTATGGAAATGACGAGAAAACGGCATTTGTCTTCACCTCTGACCATGGAATGACCGACTGGGGTGAGTTGGTCTTCCAGCAGCGTGCACTTCACAGTGAACGTGGTAGACGAAGCCTGTAGGTGCCCTGCTGAGGGGGGTGCCGTGTCTAGTGCCTGCAAAGTGTCTAGCGCATAATCGTATGCTTAAAATGTTAGTGTGAAAATTCTGATCTTGTATACAGAATCTTCTAACTACAGCAGGACTGTATTCTCAAAAGGTAACTTAGGGAAAAGTAGGGAGGGGAAAACAAAAACTACCAATACTTGTCTACCTAGGGTTAGCTGTGCTCGAGGGCAAAGGTTAAGGTGTTACTGCTGAAGACAGACCCTCAACAATCCTGTCCTCCCCGTGGGCGTCCCCAGAAAAACACAGTGTGTGCCCAGAGCACAAAACAAGGCAAAGATGAGGTTGGACTCGAGAATTCTAGTGAGCTGATTCCACTTTGTGAGGGCCTTTGGCTGCACCAGCCAGACAGGCCTGGAAGAAAAACATCTGGAGACTTTGCCATCCTCTCCAGAGCAGACCTGGCCCCAGCAGTGTGCCCCAAACCTGGCCGGCTCCTCCCCAGCCGCGCTTTCCCTGTTCCTTCTGCCTTTGGAGGCCCTCCTGTGGCATCTTCTCCACGTCCCGCTGTTCGTGTTCTTACTCCTCTCTCAACCAGAGTTACTCAACAGGCATTCTGCCTTTTTTGTTTGTTCATTTGTATCTGTTTGTTGCTGCTCTGACCGGCTTTGGGAATATTCTAAAACTAAAGCTTATACAGAGTTGCAAGTGTCTGAGAGTGTGGTGGCTAGAATTAACTATAGATGAAATCACTTTAAGTATTCAAAAAATAAACATTTAGGTATAAGTTAGTTCATTTGGACTTGCCTTATTCCTCTTGGTGTCTCGTTTGTAGGTTCCCATGGCGCTGGTCACCCTTCAGAGACCTTTACTCCTTTCGTCGCGTGGGGGGCTGGAATTAAGTCTCCCCAGACAGTGCCAGCTCAGCAGTTTAATGACACACTTCTGAAAGGTATGAACTCTTATCTTCGTTGTCTTCACAAATATCACACTTTAAAACAAAGCCAGAGTTTAATTTTTAAAAATCCTTTCCAAGCGCTGTCTGGTGTGGCTCAGTGGACTGGGCGTCGTCCCACAGACTGAAATGTTGCCGGTTTGATTCCCAGTCAGGGCGCAGGCCTGGGCTGTGGGCCAGGTCCCCATTTGGGGTGCTGTGCTAGAGGCAACCGATGGGTCCTTCTCTCCCTCGCTTTCTTCCTCCCTTCCCCACTCTCTAAAAATAAATACATAAAAAGCCCTTTCAAGTAATAGTTTTCCTTTTGATATTGTGCCATTACTGGTTCTATGTATTACTTTTATATAGTTCCTATTATTTGATTTATAATAGTCAGCATATATCGTCTTACTCATTTGCCTTATGAAAGTTCAAGTATGAATTATACTGTTGGGTTTTTTTCCTTCACATTCCTTATTTTTACGAGGCTGTAGATTAAACCCTGAGTCCAGTCCTATCTGCAAAGATTATCAGATAAGTCTCCCAGTGTTGTAACTGCTGTTTCACAACTGGACAGACTTTGCCCGACGCTAGTGTTGGGAAGGCTCTCTGTGTTGCCCAGGCCTCCCTTGCCTCTCAGTCCCTGGAGAAAGAGAATTTAGGTAAGGTTCTTTTTCAGAGTTCCACCAAAGTTTTTCCTGATTGGACAAAACAAATTCCTTTCAAATTCCTTACTCTGGATTAGTTTCATGAGACTCTTCCAAAGCTTTATTTTCTAAAAATAAAGATGTTTTAAGAATGCAGATTTCCAGATCTTGTGACTAGATTCCACGAGTCTGGGTGAGGCCTAGAATTTTTTTGAAAGCCTCCTCCAGGGATTCAGACTCAAGTTGTGTCCAGTTATTTTTTTATCACAAAAGACTCTTTTTGGTGTGTACGTTAAATTTCTGTAGATGCTTGCTTTCTTTTTGTGGATTTTTTTAGTGGAGATATAATTCTCATACCATAAACTTCACATTTCAAAATTGTATAATTTATTCTTTCAAGTACATTAACAAGACTGTGTAATCACCTCTACTATTTAACTATAAAGTATTTCACAGCCTCCCTCCCCACAAAAAACCTATTTGTTAACAGTTACTCCTGTGTCTCCCTCTCCCCGTCGCCATTAATCTACATTGTGTCTCTGTGGATTTGCCTGTTCTGGACACTCCATGTAAATGGCATTATTCACTATTCACCACATCTGGCTGCTTCCACGTGGCATAATGTTTTCACAGTTCATCTAGGTTGTAGCACGTATTAATAGTTTATTTCTTATAGCCACATAATGTCGCATTGCTGTCTGTGCCATATTTTTTTTATACAGCCATCTTACAGACATTTGGGTTGTTTTCACATTTGTGACTGTTATAATAATATTGCCATGAAGATCTGTGTGAAAGTTTTTGTGTGGGCATATGTTTTAATTTCCGTTGTCTGGATTTATAGAAATGGAATAAATGGGTTACATGAAACTATGTTTAATTTTTGCAGAATTCCAAACTGTTTTCCAATGCAATTGCATCATTTTATATTCTTATGCCCTGTGGTAAACGGATTAGATTAGATCTAAATACAAGCTAGGTTAAATAGTATGTTTGTACTTAGGAGATAGAACTGTATTTTGGCATTTGATTTTTTTCAGTGAATTAATGTTTTAGAATCACATGATGCCTTCAAGAATCATGACAGAAAGAATGTAGTTTTTCTTACATGAATAGTAAGTATTACAAGTTACAGAGAAAGGAAATATTCTTTTCCTCAACAGGTGATTAGCGTGAATTTTATAGTAGCTAACCAATAGAAGCAGGAACATATTTTAAACTTTATTAGCTTATTAAAGGAAATTTCATCATAAAATATCTTAGAAGCCTTTCAGTAATATATCTTAAAATCATGAAATTGACACGTGGGCCCTGTCTGATGTGGCTCAGTGGATTGAGTGCTGGCCTGGGGACCAAAAGGTCGTGGGTTCGATTCCCAGTCAGGGCACATGCCTGGGTTGCAGGCCAGGTCCCCAGTTGGGGGGGTGTGAGAGGCAAACACACATTGATGTTTTTATTCTCCCTTTCTTTCTCCTTCCTTTCCTCTGTCTCTAAAAATAAATAAGTAAAATCTTTTTTAAAAAAAGACATGTTCTCAGTTATTTTGGTTACTGTTTATTGAAATTTCTGAATTTATAGAAAGGTAGAAAGGGAGGAATGAGGTTCTCTTTGACAGCAGTTTTAATAGTAACTTCTTATACTCTGAACTTTTGGAATTATTGAAGGTAGGTGCAATCACAGCTACAGTTTTAAGTGTTGTGCAAGCAACTGCCATTACAGAAAAATGCCCGAATAGCTCCCTGGAACAGGGCTGGGTTGAGCTGCAGTCCTGCTAACAGTTGTTGTTATCATCGTGCCTTTTAGTTCCACCATTGGTTCATTAGCTTTTCGGTGTTTTGAAACAGTTATCTCCAAATGAGCATTTTGAAAGTTTAATCAGTTATCACAGACAACACCAAATACTTTTTAGTCATTCTTTTAAAATTCTCATTTTAAAAATCTACAGCTCTGCCTTTTAAACATCCTTTGAGTTAGTTCATACTGACTTAAAATAGACTTTTCCAATACTTTCTGTTTCACTAAGGACTGAGCACTCACGATAATGAAATGACCCATTCTGCTTTAATCTTAACATCAGCTTTTGTGTCTCGTTACGTCTTTCAGAGTGGAAGTTGGAGCACTACAAGAGGCAAGATATCAATCAGGTATTCATCTCAATTTAATCATGTTCAAATTTACTTTTATCTCCTGAGAGACATTTAGACAAAAAAAAATACCCCTGAAAAAAACATATTAATAATAATGATGATAAATGATCTTTTAAAAATTTTCAGTTACCAAGGGAAGTCCTGTCAGTGCAAATATTTTAACCCAAATAATCTTTCTTTTGACAAAATATAAAAAGCCTCAAGTAAAACTCAAAGGAAAAAGACTCCCTCCAAATAACAATGCCTAATTAAATAATTATATGTAAATCGCAATTTGCCTGCTTGTTAAATTTCTGTGCTTCCTTGTCACGGTTGCCTTGCTGCGTGCTTTAAGCACAGATCTATTAAAATCTCATAGGTTTCTTTCCTATAGTGTGTCACTTACCATCTCTTTATTAACACGTATTCTACCTTTAATCCTATCCAGGATCCTTATAAATGCAGTGGGGAAACAGTGAGAAGAGTATAAATTTCCCAACTAGAAAGCACGTATCACAGGAAAATGCATGGCCAGCCTCCTCACGTGAGGCTAGTGGCGTCATCTGTAAATAGGAAGCCCAGAACGCTCATTACTGAGTGTGTGCTGTG
>PVKM010011439.1:0-33330 GCA_004027735.1 Carollia perspicillata
GCAGGGGAGCTCTGGCATTTCTAAGTATGGCATAAATTGGAGCTATTACAGTTTCGATTCCAGACCACTGGAATAAAGCGACTCGCAATAAAGGGAGCTGTAATAAAGTGAGTTGTAATCTTTGTGCTGGTGGAGGGGCTTGCTTTCAATTTGTAACTGCAGCATCTGTGAAGTGCATTAAAGTGAAGGCAATACAATGAGGTATGCCTGTATTTTTAAGAGCTCACCAGGCAATTCTAATGTGTAGTATAGGGGAGAAAAGAGTGTTTTGCAAGGGTTATTGGAGCCAAACTGGTAACATATGCTGGGGAGCAGGATCTCAAATGCTCTGGAGAATTTGAGAATGCCAAAATCTGGAGAATACCAGTTTTGCTGATTCGTTACACATTTGAAATTAAAGGGGGGAAATAAGGAAGATTACATGGAAGAGGGAGAAAGTAAGACAGTGATCGGATTACAGAACAGTTAAGATTATGTGCTCTCACAGGCTTTAGAAGAAGGGGTCTAGTACAACAGTGAGGTGACTAGGTGGTGCGGAGGGGGTTGGAAGAGGGTATGGGGGATAAATAGTAATGGGAAAAATACAATTAAAAATAAACTATTAAAAATAAAAAGAATATACAAAAGAAGAAGGAAGGGTCTGAAAGGGGGAATTTCTTTTTTTTAATTATACTTTACTGATTATGCTATTACAGTTGTCTCAGTTTATCCCCTTTTGCCCCCCTCCACCCAGCATCCCCCACTCCCTCAGGCAGTCGCCACACCTTGTTCATGTCCGTGAGTCATGTGTGTAAGTTCTTTGGCTACTCCATTTCCTATACTGTACTTTATATCTCCATGGCTATTGTGTGACTACCTACTTGTACTTCTTAATCCCCTCTCCACCCATTCCCCCACACCCCCTCCCCTCTGGCCACCATCAAAATGCTCTCAGTATCCATGATTCTATCTCTGTTCTTGTTTGCTTAGTTTGTTTTTTAGGTTCAATTGTTGACAGGTAATGTATTTATTGTCACTTTGTTGTTCATAGCTTTGATCTTCCTTCTTAAATAAGTCCCTTAACATTTCATATAATTGATGATGAACTCCTTTAGTTTTTTCTTGTGTGGGAAGCTCTTTATCTGCCTTTCAATCTAAATAATAGCTTTGCTGGGTAGAGCAATCTTGGCTTTAGGCCCCAAGTTTTTATGACTTTGAATATTTCTTGCCAGTCCCGTCTAGCCTGCAAAGTTTCTTTTGAGAAATCAGCTGACAGGCTTATGGGAACTCCTCTGTAGTTAACTTCTTTTCTCTTGCTTCTTTAAAGATTCTCACTTTATCTTTAACCTTTGGCATTTTAATTATGATGTGTCTAGGAGAGGGCTTCCTTCTTTGCGTCCATCTTATTTGGGACTCTCTGCTTCCTGGGCTTGCATGCCTATTTCCTTCACCAAATTAGGGAAGTTGTCTTTCAGTATTTTTTCAAATAGATTTCCAATTTCTTGCTCTTCCAATTTTCTTGCTTCCAATTTCTTGCTCTACTCCTTCTGGCACCCCTCTGATACGAATATTAGAGCATTTGAAGTTGTCCCAGAGGCTGCTTATACTATCCTCATTTTGGGGGGATTCTTTTTTCTTGTTCTGATTGGGGTTTTTTTGTTTGTTTGTTTGTTTGTTTTTGTTTTCCTTCCTTATGTTCCAAATCATTGATTTGATTCTTTGGCTTCATCCACTCTACTGTTGTTTCCCCTTAAATTGGGCTTTATTTCAATTAGCGTAGCCTTTGTTTCTGGCTGGGTCTTTTTTATGCTGTTGAAGTTTTCACTGAGTTCCTTGAATATCCTTATAGCCAGTGTTTTGAACTTTGCATCAGATAGATTGCTTATCTCCATTTCATTTGGCTCTTTTTCTGGAGTTTTGATCTGTTTCTGTTCTTTCATTTGGGCCATGTTTCTTTGTCTCCTCATCTTGGCAGGATCCCTTTGTTTCTACATATTAGGTAGAGTTACTTTGACTCCATGGCTTGGTTATGTGGCCTAATGTAGTAGGTGTCCTATATGGTTCAGTGGCACAGCCACCCCTATCACCCAAGCTGGGTATGTGAGGTTTGCCTTTCGTGTGGGCTGAGTACACTCTCCTCTTGTAGTTGAGCCTTGGCTGCTGTTGGCAGATCAATGGGAGGGATTTACCCAGGCAAGTCAGCTACAAGGATTGGCTATGTCCACTGACCATCAACCTCTGCTTTCCATGGAGGATGAGCTGTGCAGGGACAAAGTGGTGGTGCTCCGAAGTGGTCTCTAGCTGTCTATTGGTGGGCTGCCTCTGGGGTTCCTTTGAGGTTCTGGCCTGGGTCAGCCCCCACTTGTATTTTGGCTGGGGCCACCCTGCCTACTATAAAGCAATTTGAGATGGGTGCTACTTTTACTGGGCTTGGAGATTCCTAGGCTAGCTGCTGCTAATGCCTGGTCTGGGGTTCACTGAGGCCAGCTGTTGCTTTGAGAGGATTTTAGAAGTGGTGAAGCATAAGCCAATACCAGCTATTCATAACGAAAGGCATCTTGGGTGAGCCTGTAAGCTGGCTGAGGTGGAGTCTGTAGGGATCTCCAAGGCGGGTCATACAGTGTCAGCCAGGTTGAGTCTCAGATATGGAACCTGCTTGCCAGCTCTGTGGGAGGAGGGTTTAGAAAAGGGACAGTGAGTTCTGCTCACCTTGATGCCAGTCATTTTCAGTTCCTTCCTCTATGTCACTGGTGCCTTTCAAGCTGCTACCTTGGTGTTGGAGCTCAGAGGGAGTGGGTCTGAGTCGGTCAGTCTGTGTGTGAGTTCTTTTAAGAGGAACTGTGTGGGGCTCCAGCAGTTTATTCCACAGACTCGATCCCTGCTAATTTTTGCAGCCTGAAGTTGTGGGACTTACCTTCCTGGCACTGGAATCCTGACGTGGGGTGGGGGGCTGGTGTGGGCTGGGACTCCTCGCTCCTGAGATACCCCTCCTGAATATTTATCCAACACATGTGGGTGGGGGACCAGCTTGTTCTGTGTCTGCACCCCTCCTACCAGTCTGGGTGGTTGTGGTTTCTTTAATTTTGTAGTTGTCAGACCTCCATTCAACTTGATATCTGACAGTTCTGAGTGATGGTTGTTCTATATTTTAGTGAGGTCTCTGGTTTGATTTCCCAATCAGGGCATGTGCCTGTGTTGTGGGCCCAGTCCTCAGTTGAGGGTGTGGGAGAAGCAGCCGATCTATGTTTCATACATCATTGATGTTTCTCTTCCACTCTTTCTCCCTCTCTCTAAAAATTAATAGATAAAATCTTTCTAAAGGTGGGGGTGCTTTTTCAAAGATGGGTTAACCTAGATGCGCAGAAACAATAGAACTTGCTTAAGACCAGGATAAGCCTTTTAGTAAAGAAGTTATGTGCCTTTGGTGTGAATACCCACCATGATGTGCCCAATTAAGAGTTTATGGTCAGCCCTGGCTCATGTAGCTCAGTGGATTGAGCGCCAGCCTACAAACCAAAGGGTTGCCTGTTCAGTTCCCAGTCAGGGCACATGCCTGGGTTGCGGGCCAGGTCCCCAGAAGAAGGTGTGCAAGAGGCAACAACACACTGATGTCTCTCTCCCTCTCCTTCTCCCTCCCTTTCCCTCTCTCTAAAAATAAATAAAATTGTTTTTTAAATTTTTATTAATAAATACAGTCTTTTAAAAAAGTTTGTGATCAGATTGCTCTGGTAGATTACTTCTATGGAACCCCCCTTTTTTCATCTGCAGTTTATGAACATGTGCATTGCGCATACACGGGGTACTCAGTGATGAGTAACCCAAAGGAGTGTTTAGAACTTGGGTTTATGTACATTTTAACAAAAGAACAAAGTTTTAGAAAAATGGCAAGACAAAGGGAAGGACTTTGAGTTTCTAGGGCAGCAAATTATGGGGAGGCCTATGTGAGGGAACTGATGGAAGATAAGGGCTGGGTATGTAGTTCCCTCTGGTGCCTTCGCTGGGCTCCTCTGTGTTTCGAGTTGTCTCGTGATTAACTTCTGTCCTTTCTAGTAGAGGGGAGAGTGGGTACCCCTTTACACATTTTTACCCTTTTAGGCAAATAGGGGTAGGGCAGGGCACTTTTCTTCTATCTGCTTCTCAGTTGGCTTCAGTTCAGAATAACTCTTAGGCTAAAGTGGCATATTTGGGGTGGCATATTCTACTACTCTTCAGGAACCAAGATTGAGAATTAGTGTTTTAGACTGAGCTTTCGCAGTCGTAACTGTCTCTCCCACTGCTGATACAGTAGATTAAAGAGCATGGCCACAGTCATTTACAGCTCCTCTCATCCAGAGCTGGAGTCTGTTTCCCTACTCCTTGGAGCAGGGTTGGCCTTGGGACTCTCTTTGACTAGTAGAATGTGGCACAGCTAATGTGCAAGGTCCAGGGTCTAGGCCTCAGGTGGCCTAGCAGCTTTAGCCTTTTGCTTCAGAACATTCCCACTGCTGTGGTAGAAGCCCCTGCTAGACTACGGATTACTAAGGGACCTTTTGGAGGAAGGGGGCGTGCTGACAGCCAGTACTAAGGCTCCAGATACGGAGTGAGGGCATCTTAGACTCTGTAGCTCCAGTTGAGTGGTCCCATGACTGGCTACATGAGTGACCCCAGGTGAGACCAGCAGAACTGCTCAGCTGAGCCAGCTAACTCACACACTCATGAGAAATAATAGGTTATGGTTTTAGAGCAGTGTATATGCAGTAATGAGACTGCTGGAGAAGCTGCTGCCAAATCAGGGTCTCCTGACCAAAGGAAAACTACGCTGCTCCCACCATTATTGTCAGTAGCAAAATTGATGCCTCATGTCCTGCTTGTCACCAAACTCTCTTCTGATTCAGGTGTTGTGCCAGTGTGTCTGATTAGCAGACCTTGAACACATCTGGAACCCTAACAAAAAGGGTTGCAGGTAACCAAAAGGATACCTGGAAAATACAGTTTTTATTTTTTTCCTTTTTATTGAATTCATTGGGGTGACACTGTTTTATAAAATTATTCAGGTTTCAAGTACACAGTTCAACAACACATCATCTGTATACTGTATTGTGTGTTCACCACCTGGGAAATACTCTTTTTTAGCTTTCCAGACCCTGCAGCATATGAATGTACCCTGGGTAGCAGGGATGGCGCCCAACCCAATGAGCCACACCAGTCAGGGCTTCTTCAGCTTTTTATGGGACTGGGAACTCTGTGTGGAGGATTGATACAAATTATTTTGTTGGTTGATACACAATAACAGCCCAAATAAGTTCTCTGTAAAGTTGCTGTAGTTTATGTCGCCCTTTTTCAGAGGGGAACAGTTCAGTGATCTGATTTTAAATCCTGCCTGGGAGTAGGGGTTTTGGCTTCTTTTGGGCTGTTGAATGTGAGTAGACTGAGGTGGCGATGATGCAGGCCGAGTGGGAGGCTCATAAAGGTGCTGATGTTTGCAAGATGCAGCTCTGTTTCTTTTCTCTCTCTCTCTCTCTCTTTTTTTTTCCAGCTCTGTTTCTAATATGTTGTTTTCCCCTCTAGGTTTAACTTCCTCATTCAGCAAAAATGTGGATTCAGAAAAGCACCCAGGAAGGGTGAACCTCGAAAGTCAGACACAGGAACAAGTGGTGAAGCATACAAGAGGAGTGCTTTGATTCCTCCCGTAGAAGAAACAGTCTTTTACCCTTCTCCCTACCCCATAAGGACTCTTGTGAAGCCTTTGTTTTTCACTGTTGGGGTAAGAGCTCAGACCACTGGGAGTTCTGTCCCCTGCTGCAGGTGCACTGTCAAAGTACTGTCTGTCCTGTCCAGGCCCTTACACATGAGTGGTGGCGGGGCAGTCAGAAGGGTCTGGGTGTCTTGGGGTCATGAATGATTACAGGAGAACATAAATTTTAGTAATCGCTGTTAGAATCTTGTTCACTTATGTAAGCCCAAGAGAAGAACTTACGGGCTTCTTATTTGGTATAACATTTCAAGTGATACTAAGTTAATGTTTTGAATTTTCTTTGAAAATTTCCAGCTGTAAACAGGCCCCAGGGTACCCTGAAGTTAAAAAATGGGAAACAAGTGTTATTTTCACTGAATAGGTTTCACTGCACCAGTTGTTCCTTCTGTTGATTCGTTAAAAGCAATGAAAATGCAGTAGTTACTGTTCTTGGAACTGTGCACTCTTAAATTTATTCTGTGATGTATTTTATGTAGTTTACAGGCTGTGCATTTGGAACGGCTGCTATTTGGCAATACGAATCACTGAAATCCAGGGTCCAGAGTTATTTTGATGGCATAAAAGCTGATTGGTTGGATAGCATAAGACCACAGAAGGAAGGAGACTTCAGAAAGGAGGTAAAGATAAACGTGGCTTTCTTTGTTCTTTTGAGAACAGTTCTTGGTCTGGTTACTTATGAAGTGTTTTTAGTTAATGGCAGCATTAAATCAGTAGATGTGAAATCAGTGCCCTTAATATTCTTCTTTACAATCAAGTACTTACTAATGTTTTGTGTATCTGGCAGTGTTGTACTTGACAGCGTTCCAAGCAGTTTGTCCCTCTACCCGTGTGTATCAGGAATCACCAGGAATATTTGTTAATGTTTTGGCGCCTTTCCCAGGCTTACTGAAGTTTAAGGGCCAGTTTTCCTTACGTCAGTTTGCTGGGTTATGGGAATTACAGGCAGTTTTCTAAAATATTTATGCCCTAGGGGTAGAGAATCGTGGATTTTACAGAGCTTCTTAATGACGTGATGTTTGTGTGCCTCTGGTGAATACCCGCATCGAGTGTTTCTGGCTGTGCTCAGCGGGTGAGCGCGCAGGAGCAGGGTATGCGGAGCTTTTCCCCCTTCCATTTCTTCATATGCAAGGTGATGGCCCTCTTTCCCCTGAAATGAGTTTTTGAAAAATACTGCCTTTTAGGTAAAACACTTATTTTATTTATTCCACTTGACAATACCTAACTGCTCTGGGAATTCTGGGTCCAGAAGCTATTGCGTGGATCCAGGTGCATGTGGTTTGTAAGCGCCTTCATTTTTTGTGACACGCTGCCCCTCCAGTTTGGAGAGAGGGTCTATGTCCTCTTCAGTTTCCTCCTTCCTAAGAACTTAATCCTAGCCAGCAAGATTCTGAGGGAGCAGCCTTGGGCTTTCTTTTTCCTAATGAAAGGTTCCCTTAAGTAGGGAGAAGGATTCATTTCACCTTGGTTTCCTGTAGACACAAGTAAGAAGCATGATCCCTACCTGTTATCAAGAGGCTTTATGTCAGCAGAGCAATGGATTTAATGTATATATAGGTGAAAAACTGCAATAAGTAGTGATTTTTACTCAATTCAGTATGTTCAAGAATAGTAAAACTAACCTATCCCAAAATCCCAGATCCCTTGGAAAGTTACAGATTTCTAGCACGTTTGCACTATAAAGTTATAATACCCAAAGTGCCTCTTTAGAATGATGACAATGACAGAGGCAGTATACATAATCTTCATCTAAAGATGGATTTGTCTATTGTAGTTAAATGGTAGGCTATAAAATATAAAATCCATGCCCACTAGAGCAAACAATACATTAATGTCACGTGGGAAGCGAAGTCCGGGGAGGCCTCGCCACACACGGCACATGCAGTGAGCGAGGTCTGAGAGCTCAGACACAATGTGGTCGTAGTTATAGAAACGCAGTTGTCCTCGTGCATGGATCCGTATGCGTATTGATCTGTAACTGTTTTTGTAACCTTGGACTTCTTTTCTGTATGCATATACAAAGCCTGGCTCATTTCTTTAGTACAATATGTTGTTTATTTAAAAACTTGAATTCAAACAGATAAAAAAATGTAAAGAGAATAGTAGAATGAACTCCTGTTACTCAGCTTCAGTGGTGATTGACACATGGCCACCTTTGTTTTTCATCTAGTTCCTTTCTTCCCCACCCCTGATTACTGTAAAGCAAATCCTAGGCCTGTTTCATCCATAAAAATTTCAGTGTGTGTCCCTGAAAGATTATGATTCTTTCTCTGTCTCTCTTTTTCTAAACCTAAATACTATTAGTATACCTAAAAAAAGGCAATTTTAATAGAAAGTATTCTCAGTTAGAATTTTAAGACTAGATTGGAGCTTGGTGAATAAACACTTACTTGATACTTATTAATATTTGATAGTACGGTAAGTGCTTTACTTTGTCGATAGTTCTTACAGCCATACTGCCGACACTCCCCATTTTGTAATCAGGAAACTGAAGTTCAGGAGTAATTGTCTGAGCTCACACAGCTAATCAGTCTAGTATAAGGCACCTGTGCATGCTTTCCACTTACCACAGATTTATTATGTCTGTTGACCACCTACCCTATGGTGATACGCAGTTTTCCTTCTGTTTTAGATTAACAAGTGGTGGAATAACCTAAGTGATGGCCAGCGGACTGTGACAGGTTTGTGTTAGCTTACACGTTTTAACCATTCAAGGAAAGAGAAATCAAACCAAAAGGTACAGTATGTCATAGTCGATGGCTTTTGTACCATGCTCACCAGTGGTTTAGAAGACCTAGGGAGTCTGTACCTTCAGGCTAATGTAAAAGCGTAAAAAATAGCGTGGCATAAATGTATACATAATGCTCTGGGTCGGTTATTCTCTAATTTTGATCTATCTTTGTTGTAGAATCCTAGTTTGTGAAAGAGCTATGAATAATTATTATTTCCGCTGTTAAACTAAAGGGGACATTGATTAAATACCTTCTTTATGCAGAATGCTTTATACTATACACTGTCTCTCCCCATCTCACAGGGTTGCTTACAGGTTAGTTATTTCCCTTTTTACAGATAAGGAAACTGGCTTTCAGAGAAGGAACTTTTGGAAGGTCACACTGCTAGTAAGTAGTAGAACCGAGTTTCAAAACCTGGATCTGTCTGATTCTAGAGCAATTTTCTTGTTGTTATGCCCTGTTTATAAAATCCTCTTAAGCATGCCGAGCATATTATGATAATTTTTGTTTGTAAATTTTTATAGAAAGACAAATCTGACTATGGATTTATTTAAGAAATTTGAGGAAATGTATTTGAAAGTTCTTGAACAACTGTGCAGGTAGGAAAAATATATCTTCCTGGGGAAATAGCAAAATATTGCTTTTTCTCAAATATAGTTAGTCTTAATGGTACTCTTAATTTTTTGTATCCACCTAAGTGGAGAAAATGTGTTAACTCGCTTCATTCAGGCTGTTTTCTCTGTCTGGAAGGTTCAGTTTTTCTGTTTCTGTATTGGAACCGGATCGGGTCTTAAAGCTTATAGTTCAGGCATTCTTCCTGCAGGTCTTTTTTTCTGACCTCATTGCACCTTTTAATCATTCATAACAGAACCTGCCTTATATAATTTACACGTAACGTCCTCAAGGACAGTGATGAGGCTTTTCATCTGGTTGTAGCACCTAACGTAACTTGCACACAGGAAAGGCTCTCAGTTAAAATCTGTTGAGTGATTGAATGTTGAGTGGGATTTTGAATCAAAGAAATGAGATTTTTCAAAGGTATATTGCCATCCTGTAGAATTGCTCAGTCATGGAGGTCTTAATACGTATAACTTCAAGATAACTCTATAATAACATCTGTTTCCATTGGAATTAACAGGGCTTTGAGGGTTTTTTGTAGGTGTACTTGTTTTCTGAAAGTATCTTAAAATTAACTCCCTTAGGATAGCAAAGTTTTAATTTTCTTCAGTTGATTCAAAGTATCTTAAAATTAGTTGATATCTAGTATTCTTTGAAAATGGTAAAGATTTTGTGCCGTTTAACATTTGAAGAAACCTGGGATCAGAATTTAAGACCTTTCTCATGCCAGTAAATAGTTTATTCAAAGAAGTCAGTATATAATTAAAAATCAGTTCTTTCGCCTAGCCTTCTTTTTCTTCAGTCAAATCAGTTATTTGGCAAAAAGACATGGCAGTAGGGAGGCAGGCGTTGTGATCTAACTTGCAACTCGAGTGTAAAGTGCTTCAACCACAGAAAATGTGAATAATCATGTTAAGATCTTAAATCCTCGTCAGATTATCTGTGTGACTTCTAAAGGCCGAGGAAAAACTCGTTGAATCAGTTCAGTGTCACCTCAAGTTTCTCTTGTGGGAAATAATTATTCTGGTAGTAGTGATTCTGATTTTACGTTTATTAGTGGTGCTCAATAATCAGTGAACTGTATACAAAGATTCTCGTGGTTAATAAGCTTGTGCTTCAGTTATGTCTTGTCTCTTTTCAGAGGTGCCAGTTCTTACCTGCTGAGCTCTCCCGATTGCTTCCCGTAGGCTGATCCTAAGTGAGGTTGGCTCAGCTCCTGGTTTTAATTGAGGATAGGTTTATGGGGTGACAGTCACTTGTTTCACTCTCTTTCCTTGGATTATTGATGTTCTCTGAGTGTTAATTTTTTTCCTTTTTGAATTTTGAAAGAACTTGACAAACCCTTGGTAAGCCAGTGACCTAGAGTTTCAGAGCTCTATGAGACCAATGTACTTCTTTGGTTTATAGTATTTATACCCAGACAATGGCAGCATGAAAGCTCTAGTAGGTTGAAGATTTCGCAGTTATACCAAACATTTCATGTAAAGATTTTGTTGGCATTTGAATCTAATGGACTCAAATTTGGATGGCAATATTTTGGCTCTTGCAAGTTCAGGTAGCAAAATGTTCTATTTAAATGCATTTGGTTTCTGAACTTGTGATAGCAAGCAATATCTCAAATTTATTTATATCTCTTTGGTTGTTAGGTTTGGATAAGAACAGTTCAGATCATAAGGACTATCTGTAATTTATTGTATTAAGGTAGAGTCCATCCCTTAAGGGTATGGCTCAGTTAGTTGGGTGTTGTCTCAGAAAGTGACAGGTCGCTGGTTCGATTCCTGGTCAGGACACATGCCTGGATTGTGGGTTCATTTTTTTTTTGTCTTAATCTCTGTTGTTATACAGAAATACTCCCAAACCTCACATTACTCTGAAAAAAAGTTTTTACAAGCTCACTTGGTATTTGTAGGATGAGGTTGCATTCTGGTTGCATTTGTCAAGGTTAGACTTGTGCTTTTATGTTTCAGCTAGTTTCCTGTTCTGTTGCCTTGATCTACAAGGCCTTAAAGCCTGCACTGGAGGTCCCCAGGCAACACCCAAGCAGAGTGTTTCCCCTGCCTTTCCACCTTCCAGGAATACCTGTGAGGTACTTTCCAGGCTTTCCTGTTAGCTCCGCAGAATCCTGGCTTTACTATATTGGGATTTAGGTAAAGCTAAGAGGGAAAATCCTGCCAAATTATTACATCTAATTGATGAGAGAACAGGAAGGAGAATGGGAAGAGAAACCTCAAAACTGTGCCCCGGTTCCTCGACTAGTTCACACATCTGTTATCAGCTGGGAGGTTGAGGTACTGCTGTGCCCCAGGCCCTAACCCTCTGCCCAACCTCTACAGCCTATTCTTTTTGTTGTTGTAGATAATTTTGATTCTACTAGGAAAAGTTTGTTTTTTAGTTTCAGTGTTCTCTCCTTGATATCTTTCAAAGGGTTTGAGCTATACCTGCCAGACTTAGGTCTCCTTTCCTATTCCTGAAGTTGCTGGTACAGTAGCATTTCACTTGGCCTCATAGCTAAGCTTAACTTTTTAATCAATCACTATTTTTCCTGCAACTCTCTCTGTGGAGCTCCACCCCCACCCCCCCATCTTCAGACAAATTATTTCTGGGGAAAGCATAACACAACTAATGCTTGAATGCCAACTAGGCTTCAAGTACTATGCTAGGTACTTTATGTACATACATACTGTAATTAATCATTATTATGCAAGTATATTTTCAGGATAAGTTACTGCAAATAGAATTGCTGGGTCCAAAGAATATATACATTTAAAATTTTATGTATTGTCAAGTTGCTTTAAAAGAAGCTGTATACCAGTGTAAACATCATCTAACAGTGTGTAAAGTTTAAATAAGTCATTTTGACTTCTAAAAGTTGCTCACAGGGGAGGTGATAGGTATTCTCATCTGCAGGAAAGATGCAGAGAAATAGTAGTCTTTTTTTGTGTTTAGTGATTATTGTAAAGGTATTTGCCTCCTTTATCATGAATTTGCTCCATTCTTTCCATCTGCTCGTATGAGTTATCAACTGTCTCTATCTTCGTAGGAGGATGGAAGATGGGTAGTCTCTCTGTATTTCTTTGATTCCAGGAAGCTGTAGGACCAGTCCCTAACTAGTTCTGTAGATACTGCCCAGCATGAGAAATCACAGCCACTGTGTGAGGGCCCCAGGATGATCCCTGTGCATGTAGTGCTGGTTCCCAGAACCTGCGATAGGGGCCCACTTGGTCTCAGTTAACTTTGGCTGCTATGGATGTACGTGCTTGTCAGTGTCAGGACTGGCCAGGTCTGGCGTCCTTCAGATAGAGGAGCTGCGGGAGGATGAACTGGCCCACCTCAGAAACAGGGAGTCTTGTGCCTAGCTACTAGACTCCAAGTGGAATAATGAGTCCTTTTTTAGGAAGAGCCAAAAAGATCGTACTGCCTTCCTTGAACTAAGGAGGAAAATGGATTGAGGTCACTGAACCAAGCATGGCTTCCCGAATCAGTGTATCTTTCTTTTTTTTTAATCAAACTATAATTCACTTATACAATTCATCGTTTCAAAGTGTGCAGTTCAGTGGTTTCTGTTACACTTACAAGCTTATGCAGCCATCATCATCATCATCATCATCTAGTCCCAAAACGTTTCATTATCCCAAAAAGAAACCCCGTACACATTAGCAGTCATTCCCCGTCCCCCTTCTGCCCTCAGTCCTAGGCAGCCACTGATCTGTTTTTTTCTCTGTGGATTTGCCTGTTCTGGACATTTCATAGAAGTGGAATCACATAGTATATGGCCTTTTGTGTCTGCTTTTTTCACATAGAATAGTGTTTTCAAGGTTCACCCATGTTGTAGCACATGCCAGTACTTAATTATTTTATGGCCAAATAGTAGTCCATTGTAGGATATATCACATTTGTTTCTCTGTTAATCTGTTGATGAGCTTTTGAGTCGTTTCCACCTTTTGGCTGTTGCGAATGATACTATGAATATTTGGGTGCAAGTCTCTGGTGTGAGTCCCTGCGTTCAATTCTTTGAGGTATATGTTTAAAAGTAGAATTGCTGGATCACATGATAATTACATGTTTAACTTTTTGAGGAGCTGCCAAACTGTTTTTCACCATGACTGCACCATTTTACATTCCCACCATCAATGTACAAGAGTTCCAGTTCTTCATATCCTTGGCCAATAATTATTTTCCTTTTTTAAAAAAGTAATATCCATCCGTGTGTGTCAAGTGGTATTTTGTGGTTTTGACCTGCATTTCCCTAATGACTAGAATGCTAGAGTCTTTTTGTTGAGTTGTA
The DNA here is from genome assembly GCA_004027735.1 of Carollia perspicillata. NCBI lineage: Eukaryota > Metazoa > Chordata > Mammalia > Chiroptera > Phyllostomidae > Carollia > Carollia perspicillata. The sequence continues at coordinate 13,346 of PVKM010011439.1, forward strand.
AGTGTTCTTTATATGTTCTAGATACTAGACTTTTGTTAGATATATGGTTTGCAAGTATTTTTCGTATTCTGTGGGTTGTCTTATCACTTTATTAATAGTATTCTTTGATTACTTCTTGGACTTTTGGCTAAGATCAAGTGTAGTATCTGTTCTTACCAGTTTAATATCTGATATGTCCTCTATCCGAGGACAATATATTAAATGGATTTTTGGAGCTGGGAGATGGAATAGGGGCTTTCTCTGTCCACTCCACACATTAAAAAAATGTATTCTTTGAAGCACTACCATTTTTAATTGTGATGAGGTCTGTTTCATCTATTTTTTATTTTATTCTTTATTTTATTTTATTTTTGATGTTAGAGAGAGGGGAAGAGAGGGAGAAAGAAAGGGAGAAACATTGATGCGAGAGAGAAACATGGATTGGTTGGCTTCCATACATGCCGCAGGGGACCAAACTTGCAGCCCAGGCATGTGCCCTGATCAGGAATTGAACCAGCAACTTTCTGGTTTGCAGGATAAGCCCAACCAACTGAACTACACTGGCTGGGGCTTATTACTTGTTCTTGAAGTGTTCTATCAAGAAAACTGTCACTTGATCCAAAGACATAGAAACTTAACACCTGTTTTCTTCTAAGAGTTTTAAAGTTACAGCTTTTACAGTTAGGCCTTTGATTCATTTTTAATTAATGTTTGTATTCAGTGTGAGGTGGTGGTTCACTTCCATTCTTTTCATTTTGGACATCTACTTGTCTCAGCACCATTTGTTGAAAAGCCTGTTCTTTATCCATTGAATTGTCTTGGGACCATGTTAAAAAACCAATTGACCGTAGATGTGTGCATGGACTTCTGGATTCTCAGTTCTATTTCATTGATGTGTTTATCTATTCTTTTTTTTTTTTTAATTGTTTTTCAGTACAGTTTTCTGTCTTTTACTCTCATCCCAGACCATCCCCCAGTGCTCCCCACCTCCCTCCCGTTTCCACCCCCCTTAGTTTTTGTCCATGTGTCCTTTATACTTGTTCCTGTTTATCTATTCTTATGCCATACTGTCTTGATTATTGTAGCTTGTGTTGTAAGTTTTCAAACTGGGAATTGTAAGTCTTCCACTTTGTTAATATGGAGTATTATTTTATTGATTATCATATGTTGAACCAGTCTTGCATTCCTGGGATAAATGGCACTTGGTTGTGGTTTTTAATTCTTTTTTATGCTGCTAGATTTGGTTTGCTAATATTTTCTTGAGGATTTTCCATCTATGTTCAAAAAGGATATGGGTCATTTTCTTCTGATGATTTTGTTTTATTTTAATTCTCTCTGGTGGATATGTTTGTTGATTTGAGACAGAGACAGAGACGTACATAGATCAATTGCCTCCTGTATGCGCCCCAGCAAGGGATCAAACCCATAGCCTTTTGGTGTGCAGGATAACACTCCAACTATAACCGAGCAGTTTGGTTAGAGCTTGTTTTGATATCAGGATAGTACTGGCTACATTGAATGAAGTGGGAAATATTCCTTCTGCTTCTGTTCTTTGGAAGCATTTGAAAAGGATTGGTGGTAGTTGTTTATGTTTGCTAGAATTCATCAGTTATAGTAAGTTGAATAGTGTCTCCCAAAGTTCATGTCCACCTAGAAACTCAGAGCGTTCGTTATCTTATTTGAAGTAGGATCTTTGCAGGTGTAACTAGTTACAGTAAGATCATACTGGATTAAGATGGGCCCAGAATCCAGTGATTTGTGTCCTTAAACAAGAGAAGAGCACAAAAAAAGAGTGTGACATAGGAGGTCAAGTCCAGGGATTCAACTTCTCAGTTGGATAAGCTGAAAAATTCTTAAGAATGACTGAATGAAGCAGTTATAGCCTTTGTTATTCACGTTATAGGGAGACTGATGGTGGCAGGTCAGCAAAGCAGGATTGCACCCCTGTGTCTGAGACTTGTTTTAAGGGGTCCCAGACAAAGGAGGCATAAGTCCTAGGTGTGACTACCTTAGTGTGGACACACAGAAAGAGAAGGTTGAGAAGCAGTCACAGGGCAGTAAGCCACTCCCAAAATGGGATAAGGAGGGAGTTACAATCCATTTCCAAAACGGTACACATTCCTTCTAGCCAGGGGCACTCTGGCCAGCCTTTATCATGGGTGGTGGAAGGAGCCATGTCTTGAGCTACCCCACACTCCACCCCAACACTGTTTTTTCATTTTATAATTTTCATGTCTGTTTTTTCGGACAGGGTGTCCCTGGGTGGTGAGAGCGTTGGCACATTTTATTTATATATTACAGACACAGTAGAGGCTATACACCAAGACTAAAAGTGCAATAAGAAAACCAATGAGACCTGGGAGGAGGGAATGCCACCAATAGCCTGTAGCCATCAGCACCATAATATTCTTGCATAGGGTTGCTGGCATTTATCTTATGAGTTACACAGCTTCATTTTGCAGTCTCATTTCTGCGTTTAATACATATGGGTATGTGCTGCCATACTTCTACCTTTAATGTTGACAGCCACCCCACACCGTCCCAACTGCTCATGAGCTATGGCTTGATGCCGTGAGCCTGGTCTTTTATGATGGAAAACATCTTTTTATATGTCTGTTCGAAGGGGGGATAGAAGCCTTTCAGCCTTGCAGCCAGTCCCGGCATGTCTGATTGTGAGTGGATGCTCCATGGCAGGTTGGCAGAGGCCATGGTTGGGAACTCTGCAGACCCAACAGTCTGAGCAGTTGTTCTGAGTGATTAGCATTCCTGCCTATTGGAGTAAGGTGTTGCTTCTGCAGAATCTAGCCAGGTAACCCCCAAGGATTTGACAGAGAAACCAGATAAACAAGGTCATAGTATACATTCTATGAAAACAAAGAATACAAAGGTTAATGAACACAGCAAATTATAAACCAGTTTCTGAGTCTGTAAGAGTGTCAGATTAGAAGACTTCCAAATGCAAGGCTTTTGCTGGAAAGAAATTAAGCAGTGACAATTTGGTAGATTGTTTTTAAACGTAGTTCAAATGCCTCTGGTGATATTAGATGCTCAGGTAAATTCTGTGTGGTTGACACTGCATTAGTAATTCTTAATAATTTCAAATTAAAGGATGAAAGAAAAATGAAACATTAGTTTGAAAGAAAACTGGAGAAATTCAGGATCCAGTCTAGTTCATAGAAGAGAAATAAAATTTTATGGACAATTCACTGAGTCAGAGTCTACTTCCCATAATTATGTACAACAGATTTTATTAAAATGTAATTTTTCCCTAAAATTATCCTCATTTTATTAAAGAGCCAAATTAAGACTAGTTTATTTACTGTATTAAGTCTAGTTTCAATGTGGCCTGATTATTTGCATAAATACAACAGGAATAGCAATTGATCATATGGGCTTTTTAAGAGTGCTTTGCTGGAACTTAAACAAGGAACCTTTAGATTGAGCTTTCAGTGAACCCTCAAGGCCCAGAAACCAAGCCACACACACCAGGCTTTGCCTGCAGTATGTGCATTCCTTGAGGTTCCCATTGTGTTTTGAGATTCCTTCTTGCCATTTTTCAGGAAAGCAAAAGACTGCTTTCACTCCTTATTTGGAAAGACTGCTATGAAGTACAAGATGAAACACGGTACCAGGCCGTTTCTCCAGTGGGCTTTTATTGGTTTCAAAAGTCAATTTCTGTTCCTCAAGGCTTCCTGGTAATAGTCACAGTCCAGGCATGCTTCCTTCAGGCATGACATTCCAGTCAGTCTTAGTTAATAAAATCACAGTTGGAAACTGGTGTTATGTGTCGTCTTATGAAGAAATACGTAATGCCAAGCAATTAATATATTGCCCTGTAATGCATACCATATCTTTTGTCTTTCCTCATTAAAGGCTCAATCCAGTTCTCTACATAGGTTTTATACAACAGGCAAAGTAAATGGCTGCTGCCACCACAGATACTGGACTCCTTCCAGGAACCAAGTCCAGTTCCATAGCTTTGTAGGCTATATATGTAGTTGCCATCTGCAGTTGTTTAGGAAGACAAGGTTGGAATAAAACCTAGATGTGAAGACTCCAGTTGTAATCAAATCCACACTGGTTTCTAAAGCTTTCAAAATAAGTTTAAACTTAGACCAATTTCTTTCATAGAAGTTAATGATACAGCACATATTTCTTTAAATGTCCTAGGAACCCCTTCTTTTCTACAGGCAATAGAGACATGCAGAAGCTATGGCATCTTTAGCTCTTTCCTTCAGGCCCTTCTGTTCATGCACTGGCTTGAGTAAATTATTTGTTCAATTAACTGTATTTCTAGGGAGGTTCTGTCTGCCATGGTAGTAATTTCCTTGAATGCATTCAATTATTGCTCAATCATAACTGTTCATTGTTCTCCGATTTTGGTACTTAGAACTGCCAAAGTTTCTCTTCCCTTGGGAAGAGTAAGAGGGAGAGAATGCAGTCTGAGTGGTAAAAAGAAAAAATTGCCAAATTTATCAGAACTTGCAGCTCCTAAACCTTTGCCAATCATGGTAGACAAGTCTCTATTACCCAAAAGAAGATTTTGAGAATCTCCAATTTGAGATGGGTATTTTGTTGTTTTATCATTGCTGAAAGGTCCCCATTCAGATCACACATCGATAACCCAGTCATCTACAACCAGGCCATATTCAGGGCATATCATATCACCAGCTCTTAAGTCCTACACCAAAGTCACATCTGGGTGGTTTGGACACGTGATTCTTGGAAGAGCATCCAAATGGCTGGTAGACGCCATCTTCACGGCCACTGCAGTTCCAGCAGGAAACAACAACAACACGTGCACCCAGAGAACAGGAAGAGATCATGGCCTTGTTTAGTCTCTTGTTTGCCCCAAATATTGTCCCCCACCTGAGGCAGCTGCAAACTTAAACCATTGGCCTGTAATTGTATGTGACAAATGTGCACTTGGAAAAGGGGTTTTGCACTAGAGTTCCCAGTCAGGTCAGATATACGCAGTTGCCTTGCAGGTGGGTGGGGTCTTCCAGGGAACTATTATCAGGTCAGATGGTGACAGAATTCTTTGGGAATGTCCACCCTCTTACCCCTGGTGGTTGCCAGGCTGCTGCACTGGAAAAGTCAATTGTTTTCAAGGATAACTTAGAGCTGAAAAGTGAGGTGTGGGTCTAGGGCTATTAAAATGCCTCAAGTTTACTGTTGTTAATCAGGGTTCTGCTATTTTTCTTTTTCCTTTTTGGGATTCTGCTAATTTTCTTAAACACTGGATTGTTGCAAGCCTTTGGCTAGTTTCTAAAATTCTGAAAAAGTGGATTCTAATAGTTTTTGCCAATTTTTTCACTGTTTTTATTAATTATTTTTTGGAGGTCCTTCATTATTCTTACCGATGTGATCTAGTGCATCACTTTTGGTAAAGGTAGGCCCTTAGGCAGGTGCAACCTTCCGAAATCAATAGTACCAAGCTCATCCGAGAAGTTACTGAGTCGGAGGAGGCAACCAGCACTCTTCTATACGGAGATACAAGCAGAGACCTTTAGCAATTATATTTCTCGAAAGGGAAGGAAGGGGAAGAAACTGTTACCTCTCATGTGCCCCCAGTTGGGGACCTAGCCTGCAACCCAGGCATGTGTCCTGACTGGGAATCAAACCAGTGACCCTTTGGTTCACAGCCAGCACTCAGTCCACTGAGCTACACCAGCCTGGGTGAAGCTGTTACTCTTTGAGCATCTGCACATGAGGTGTATGTACTTATGCCTCACTACAACGTCTGTGAGGTGTAGGAGTATTATCCATTGATAAATGAGGAAACTGAAGTGAATGGGATGAAATGCCATAGGCCACAAAGCTACTAAGCGACATACCTATGATTCAGACCTGAAAAGACCACCATATTTTTCCCTTCCTACCATATTTTTCATTTATTGGGTTGTCTCTGTGTGACCACTACATCACTCAGCTCTTTAAGGTCGATTTTATTACCTCCATTTTATGGAATGGGAAACTGAGGCTGAGAGGTTGGGCCTCTTGCCCAGGTTATAGTGTAAGGAGGACAGAGGCAGTTCTACTGGACTCCTTTACCCACCTTACCGCTGTGCTGCCTCCTGGGCCTAGGATTGCTCTACATCCTCTTTTCTTCACCTACTGTAGCCAGACAGCCTGTGCTTTTTTCCCAGATAGGGAGCCCTTTGTCTGGTGTTGGAAGTTTTAGAGTGACCAGGGTCAAAAGAAATGTTCTTGGCTACCCACATGTAATACAAAGAGCTCTACGTTAGGAATTCTGGCTTGGCCACTGAATTTGGCTCTTTGAAAAGTTGTACCTCTTAGAGGCTCAGTTTTCTCTTCTAAATTGGCTTTCAAAACAGGATATGCAAGGAAGAAAATACTTGCTACTTTTCTCATTTCTTTTTGTTAGTGTGTTCTATAATGAATAATAGTGGTTTGTATACATCATTTGGGTATGTTTGTTCAGTAGTTCCCTGGTGGGTGCCTAATCACAGACCACCTGTCTGTGAGGTGAGGGGTTTGGGCTGCAGGGTGTGTGTAGCAGTGCCACGTTCTGTCACAATTTACCAGAAAGATTCCCTGTATTTGCGTTGAAAACTTGGCAATGTTAAGTCTTTGGCTACTGTTGACCTTGATATATGTGGTTATGTTTCCATGTTTCATGTCTTTCCTCTAGTTGTAGTCTCTTTGGCCAGAGATGCTCTCTAATTCTCTACAGTGCTGTGGTGCTTGTGATTTCCAGACATGTGTGCTGTATGCACCGGTCTTAGGAAGTAGCCCATGGAACTGGCAGAGTAGGCAGAATAGTTGCCATTTTTCATCCTGGCAGGCAGGTTCCAGGGAGCCTATCTTGCTCTCTTTGTATTGAATCACAATTGGAGCAAACTGCAGAGCTCTGACTATTTTTCTGATCATGGAAACCTAGGCCAAACAATTCTCAGGTGTTTTTTACCCTGAGATATCTCAATCACTATGTACAACAACCTAAACCTAAGAGGGTTGTCTAGGTGGTAAAGAAATTTGACTCTCCCCAAAGAAACTAAAAACCGCAGGTAAAGTACCACACGAATCACTGCTCGTTTCCTTTAGTTAGGAGTCTCTTCCTCCCTCTGAGGTGGTTCCTCAGAGGGACCACCCTCTGAGGTTGCTCACCTGCCCCCGCCCAGAGTTCAGGGCTCCTCATTAGGAGGCACACACAGTGCTCATACTTGCCTTGCTGAGAACTTCTTTTCCTCATCCTTTCATAAATACTGTCTCTCTGACCAGGATGGTATAACATCTGTCATAGTCCCCACTAGTAAGACTCTGATAAAAGTGATGGAATCAATTCAGTGAAATGCAGTGAAACTCCATTTACTTTGGAGAAAGAAAACAAATGCTTCCAGTTCATCTATGACATACAACCAATTATAAGATGCATCCTGATTTCAGATGTTAAAAAGGACAAATACCTTAGAATCTCTGACAGTGGTAGCTTCCCTTCCTGCCTACCTCTCAAGCAGGAGAACAAACACTGAAGAAACTAGGAATGCCAGGGGATAGCTGTGAGCCTTAGTGAGTAAGCAATATGGAAGCTAAAGGTAACTCCAAGATGTAGCAGCTGGCAGGCACTGTACAATGAGTAACCTCTAAAATAAACCCTCTTTCCTGGATGCTGGAGTCAGTCCTTGTCAGCATTGCAGGTGTTGCCGCTGCTCGTTGCCCATTGTGTAGAGACCGAAGGAATGAGTCAACGTTTAAACTCCTTTAACTCAAGTAGGTGAATGCCTACTCTGTGTGAGGAGTTTTGGTGCATAAAATTAATGTATTTTTAAAAGTTTGTCATTTTCAAGAGTAACAATTTTGTGATGAAGCAGTTAACTCCATCATTAAATAAACCTACTCAGTCGAGTGGTAGTTCTAGTAGCATCAGTTCTTACAGAAAAATGAAAGTCGCCCAACTCCCATAAGTAAATATGTTTTCAAAAGCAGTTACAAAATTCTTCCAGATTATTACTAAATTCTTAGCTAATAAGTATTTTTACCAAACATGGGGATCTTCATCTACACAGATAATCATAGATGTTTCATAAGCTGCCCATAAGTTTAAGAAGCATACCATTCTTTGTAAAAAAGGAAGTGATGTTACATGGCTCTTCTCTTGGCCAAAGCACCTAGTCTGTACATCGTTTTTGTCTGTGGCTCAGCCATTTTCAAATAATAATTATAGGTCTGATGACTGATTTAGAAGAGTGGACTGTTGTGAAGAAATAAACCGGATCTGAGTGAAGGAAGTTAGCTCCCAGAACATTTGCAGTCTTTCAGGAATTCTCTGACTGTACCCGCCCATGTCCCTTTCGGTCCTTCAAAACACTGCCTTCACTCACTGTCCTCAGCCCACCTTCTCTCCCCAAGTATATAAAACTCTTACATAATTGTGGTAGAAAACCTTATTCAGATGGACTTTTAATCAGACTTTCTTTGCTCTTATTTTTAACTTCCCTAAATTATAAATATTTATTTTGTAGGTATCATAGCTGCAAATGTTTTTGTGTTCTGTTTATGGAGAGTACCTTCTCTACAGCGGACAATGATCAGATATTTCACATCCAATCCAGCCTCAAGTAAGTCTAATGTGTCATTTTATTTTGAGGCAGAGGTAATATGAAGATATGATCTATGTTAATTGAAATACTATAAAAAGGATGAGTTCTTGTTGACAGTTATAAACAAAATCAGAGGATAGACTGTAAGCTCTTCGAGAACAGGGACTTCAACTCTCTTACTACTGTGTCCCAGGGATCTGCAGTGTGCCTTGCACATTCTGACATCTAAATGTTATTCAGTGACCTATGAATTGTGATCACTACAAATTTACTCTTTGAGAAGACTTTTATGTACAACCTCATGTCTATGATTAAAATTATTTACTACTTCTTATTTTATTTTAAGAGATTTTGGTTTATGTGCCCCAGCTGGTATAGCTCATTAGATTGAATGCCAGCTTGCAAACCAAAGGGTCCCTAGTTCATTTCCCAGTCAGGGCACATGCCTGGGTTGCGGGCTAGGTCCCCAGTAGGGGGTGTGTGAGAGGCAACCACACACTGATGTTTCTCTCTCCGTCTTTCTCCCTCCCTTTCCCTCTCTAGAAATAAATAAACACAAATCTTTTTGTTTAAGATTTTACTTATTTATTTTTAGAGAGGAGAAGGGAGGGAAAGAAACATCAATGTGTGAGGGATACATCGATGAGTTACGTCTTACAGGCCCCCAAATGGGGACCTGGCCCAAACATCAGACATGTGCCCTAACTGGGGATTGAACTGGCATGGCAGCCTTTCGGTTCACAGGCCAGCACTCAATCCATTGAGCCACACCAGCCAGGGCACTCTAATTCTTCCTTCCAACCAACTTTTGCTGTAAGGACAAGTTGTTTTTGTTGAACTGAAAATTTTTATTGGTTGCTTAATAAGTAGAAAAGAGATTTAAGATGTATTTTTACCACTTTGAAAAATGCTTTCCTAAACCACCTTATTTAACCTTTTAACTGGTTCTGTTTTGTTTCCTATGTTTGATTTCACAATAATAATGGGAAAACTGAAATAGGCAGCTTTTACTGGCCTCGTGTTCCATGATTATCAGACTCTGTTTTTCTTTCTCTTGTAGAGGTCCTTTGTTCTCCGATGTTGCTGTCCACATTCAGTCATTTCTCCTTGTTTCACATGGCTGCAAATATGTATGTTTTGTGGAGCTTCTCCTCCAGCATAGTAAACATTCTGGGTCAGGAGCAGTTCATGGCAGTGTACTTGTCTGCAGGTAATAAACTTTGTTCTTGGGCCTTTCGGAGTATCCCACCTCTCTGGAGAAGGGCATGGCCACGTCCTACATACGCAGTAGGAAGTGCTCAGTGCGTGTTTGTTTCTCAGACGGGGTGTAGAGAAGGTGCCAGAGAGGGCTGGGGCTGTTGTCTCCCCTGCTTCTCATTTTGCAGGTTTCCTCCTACTTGAATTATGTAACTACTGTTTAGTTTTAAATTAGCCAGGTAGACAGGAGTTAAGGTTTAGTGTTGAACTTAAACTTGTCATTTTTATGTCACTGGGAAGTCACTCAGTCTTGGTTCCTTTAGCCTCAGGCCCCCTATTTTATAGATAAGTAATTCCCAGACTTCCCAGCTGTCTCAGTCATCTGAATCTTAAACTCAGTTCCCACAGTGTGTTCAGTTTCCAGAAAGCTTTAGATCTGAGCTCTCCAGTAATACTGTCAAGAATGAGTTTATTCCTGCAAGCCTGTGTGTTAGCGTGGGAGCCCTCCAGTGGTGGTCCTGGAGATGGCATTTCCTTATTCCAACCAGGAAATGGTTGTGCCAGGATTCCAGGTTCCCAGATGCTGCTGAATTGACACTTGGTCGGGTAAATTTCATTTCTCTCTCTTTTTGCAAAATGTACTTAATTAAAGCCATGAAATATAAAAATTCATTTCTAAAGTCCCTTCATGTAAAACAGTATATCTGGCAGTTATTCTGTAGTGAGAAAAGCATTGAGCTTGGACATGGAAGACCTAGGTTCAGATACATTTTCTACCAGCTGTGTCTTGTTACAGAAAAGACTGTACACCTTTCTGAGGATAACGATACTCTCTCATGACACAGGGTCGTAGACAGGATTAAATAGAAGCATCTACCACAAGGCCCAGAGTTAGTATTTAATCAGTGTTAATTAAATACTCAAGTTCATTCAGTCCCTTGAAACTAGAAACTTAGCAGTTTCTCTGGCCAGTAAGATTAAGTGTGTAATTCTTTCCCCAAGCACTAGTTGTGTTGTAGGTACAAAGAGCCTGTTGTAGTTGCCATTAATTACTGCTGTATAGGAAGTCGTTCTGTAAATGAACAACATTTGGTTCAGATGATATTGGAGAGAAAGGGACCTGTAAAGGATCATCTAATCTAAATCCTCAGCAGAGTTATTGGGTAAGCCGGGTAACAGATAGACTCCCTGGTCCCACTCCAGAGATTCGGATTTAGTGTTTGGAATTCAGCCCAGAGAGTTCCCAGGCAGTTGGTGGGTTTGGAAGCTGGTCTCTTCCTCGCGTAGGTGGGGAAAATGGTAACTGGGGGAAGTGTAAAAGACCCCGTGCCACTCAGCAGCTTGTGCAGCGGGTCAGGCTTTTCTTTCCCTATCAGATATCTGCCGTGATAGAGTTGCAGGATAAGTTCGTGCCTGCACCTTGTAGTGACCCCAGTAGAAACCTGGCACGTTCGTCTCTGGGGTGGAGGTGAGATATGGAAACCATTTTAATGCCTCACTAAAATTACTGAAATGTGACTTATTTCTCAGGTGTTATTTCCAATTTTGTCAGCTATGTGTGTAAAGTTGCCACAGGAAGATATGGACCATCACTTGGAGCAGTAAGTATCTCTAATTTAAAATTTTTTAATTTAGGTTTTAACTTCATTTTGAAATAATTCTGGAGTTACAAAAAGGTGACAAAATTAGTACAAAGAATGTCTATATACACTTCACATGACTGTTAATGACAGAAGGATTGTATAATTACCAAAGCCAGGAAAGTAACATCGAAACAATTGTATTAACTAATCTGTATCTAATTTAGAATTTATACATTGTAAAGCCTTGCAAATTTGAGGCTGTAGCTTTTAACTATTGACCATTTATATGTGCTTACTGGAACAGAGTACATATCAAGAGTAGTCAAGCTCTGGCTCGTGTGGCTCAGTGGATTGAGCACTGGCCTGTGAACTGAAAGCCTGCTGGTTTGATTCCTTGTCAGGGCACATGCCTGGGTTGTGGGCCAGGTCCCCAGTAGGGGGTGCACCAGAGGCAACTACACATTGATGTTTCTCTCCTTCTCCTTCTCTCTCCCTTCTCCTCTAAAAGTAAATAAATAAAATCTTTTAAAAAATAAATTATTTTTATTATTTCATTGTAAATATTTTAAAATTTATATATGCATATATTTTTATATATTACATACAAAATCACAATGGAACATTAGCCATTAGAAAGAATGAATTCTTGTCATTTGCAGCAACATGGATGGATCTATACAGTATTATGCCAAGTGAACTAAGTTGAACATAGAAAGACAAATACCATATGATTTCATTTGTATGCAGAATTTAAAAAACAAAACAAACAAAAAAGAGAGAAACAAACTGATAGATACAGAGAACAAACTGATCATTGCCAGAGCTGGGATGAGGTGGAGGGATGGCTGAAAAGAGGGAAGGGGATTAAGAAGTACAGACTCCCAGTGATCCAGTCAGTCGTGGGGATGGAATGGACAGCATAGGGAACGCAGTCATTCATACAACTGCTTACAGTGACAGGTGGTTCCTGGACTTACTGTGGTGATCGCTTCATAAGGTATATAAGGGTTGAACCCCTGTGTTGTCCTCCTGGAACTTAATATGATATTGTGTGTCAACTATAATTTAAAACTTTTTTTATAAAATATTTATTTATTTTTAGAGAGGGGTAGGGAGAGAAACATCAATGCACAAGAGATACAGATCAGTTGCCTCTCGCACACCGCCTCCTGGGGCCCTGGCCCATAACTCAGGCTTGTGCCCTGACCAGGAATCACACTAGCAACCTTTTGGTCCACAGGCCGGCACTCAGTCCACTGAGCCATACCAGCCAGGGCTAAAATGTTTTGCTTTTTAATTTAAAATATTTTTTAAAAACACTAGTCAGAACAGTGGGTATTTGATCCCTATAAGACAGAAAGCCTGATCTAGCACAGGAAAGTGCTAACTGATTATAGATTTGAATCTGGTACTATCCAGACAATATTTGAGTGTCTATTTGCAGATTAGACTCCTAGGCACTGTATTAGAAGCTGGAGATACAGCCAGTCAGCAAGATGATCAGAATCCCTGCCCTCAGCAGCTATGTTCCAGAGGCCTTAAAAAATTAATTCACATGTGTGCTTTTTTTTTTGTTGAGTTTCATGGCAGATTTCTAGGCACATGTAAATATTTACATAATATTCTCTGAAGACTACACTTTCATTATGTATTTAAATACTAATGTATTTAAATGCAAGTAGGAAATTTAATATTTAAAGCAACTCTAAAAAGGTTCAATTTTGGTAAAGAGTGCTTATGTAAAATAATCCTATGATTTCTGTGTTCCTCAGAATGGAGTATAGCAGCATGGTATTGGAATTAGACTGGGTGTGGATCCCAGCTCTCCCACTTCTCTGTGATTTCTAGGGCACATTATTTAACCTCTCTGAACCTCAGTTTCCCCCTCCAGAATGGGAATAATACACCTATTTCTGATGTGTAATACAAGGGTGTTTTGCATGCTTAGTGTAGTAAGGAGCACGTAGTAAGAGATGCGGGAGTAGCGGTTCCTGTTCATTCATCAAAATCCTGCGGAGCCATGGCAGGATAGTTATCCCCAGACACTTTCACTCGTCCTTGGTTACAGTTCAGGTGAACTAAATCACCAGGTATAATGTATTTTTACTGAGAAATCTGGGAATGGGGGAGCACAAATCATAAAATAGTATTAGAAATATGAAATACTAGTCTGACTGCCTTCGTCATAATCCTTTGTTAATGATGAAGGAGACTTAAAGAATAGTTGTCAATTGCCATATTGGCACTAGAAAGCAAGAATTTGTTAAGGGCACTGGATTTTGGTAAGGGTTTTGTTTAGTTAGAGCTAAGCATATTCTGAACCTCATTTAAAAACTGAGTTTCTTACTAGTTATTGGCTGGAAGCTTTTCTCTAATCTGCTTTTCTAAAGTTTATTTTCTGAGACATAATTCTTTATATTGAGATGGCAAAGATCAGTCAAATGTTTGTTGTCAAACAGTATTTGTTAAAATCTTACAGAAATTTTTTTCACTTGAAGTTATAAATTTATCATAGGCCAAATTTGCTTTCTGACATTATGATAATCTGTTTATGGTAATTTCATTGGTTTAACTATCACTGACCTAACCTGAACATAAAGTGAACTCTCTTGCTCAATCAGGAAAATGTCTTTAGCCTCTTCTTTTTTTTTTTTAATTAAAAAAATTTTTTTAGAGAGGGGAAGGAAGGGAGAAAAAGAAGGAGAGAACCATTGATGTATGAGAGAAACATCATCAATCAGTTACCTCTCACAGGCCCCAACCCAGGACCTGGCCTGCAGCCCTGCTTGTGTCCTGGCTGGGAATCGAACTGGGAACCTTTGAGTTCGCAGGCTGCCACTCAGTCCACTGAGCAGCACCAGTCAGGGCTCTTTAGTCTCTCCTTTACAAGGTTTCAAGTCATATAAAATGGTCACTACAGCATATTCACTTGGAATTCATTTTGATTTGTTTGTAGTGTTTTGGAGTGGACCTCCTTCTGTAACCTTTTTAGTGGCCGCTCTAGATATTGCAGTGTATTTACATCACTTATCGGAGTCTGCTTAAAAGAAATTCCACACATCCGAGTTTCTTTGGGCAGTTCATGTGCTCTCTCTGGTTGGGGGGCTTTGTTGTTGAAGTTTGAGAAGTTCTTTTTTAGCTATTAAATGAAACAAAGCAGTTGACATGTTTAACACGGTCCCTGGAGTTCATTCGGCACGCACATGCTGGCGGTTGTACGTCTTGTCGCCTGCAGTTAAATCCTTGCCGGTCGGTTACTGTGTGATGGACTGGGAACCCCTCTGCCCAGTATTTTGTGCATTAGTAACTGAAAGCTTGTGACCTTTGTGCTCACCTAGAAATGTGTGGCTTACTAACTTTCTGGGAAAGTATTGCTCCTTTAGATGTTGTGGTCACTGAGCAGTTTTGTGTTGAGAGTTTCACGTTTCTGCGTGTGCTCATTTGCAGTCCGGCGCCATCATGACCGTGCTCGCAGCTGTCTGCACCAAGGTCCCAGAAGGGAGGCTCGCCATCATCTTCCTTCCGATGTTCACGTTCACGGCAGGGAACGTGAGTGTTTTCATGAAGTGGAGTGCGGGGACAGTGGTGGTGTTTTTATATTGACTGTATTCTTGCCCTTAAATTAGAAGTGGCCATGCTGGAGGAGTCCAGGTTGTACCAGTTATGTTCTCTTTTGCTGGCTTGCAGGCCCTAAAAGCCATTATTGCCATGGACACGGCAGGAATGGTCCTGGGATGGAAGTTTTTCGATCATGCGGCACATCTTGGGGGAGCTCTCTTTGGCATGTAAGTTTGAGTGTGACTGACTGCTGTGCTGCTTTTTCGGGGCATCTTCCTCTCCCCCCCGTAAGGAAGGCGGAGTGAGGCAGGGGCAGGTGGGGTTGGGAGGACGAGGAACCCGCAACAGGGTTTGCTTTGGTCTTGCCCAGTTTCACCATGTGCGGTGGAACATGAGAATATTGGCCCCCCACCCGCCTCAGTCATTTGTAGGGAGAGACCCTACTTTTAACCTCAGGTCACCCCAACTTCTGACCTGTCATGAATCCCAGACCCCAGTGTGGGCTGTCTTCTCCTTTCTCCAGTCTCAGGCTTCCTCCCCCTGCCCAAAGCCGACCCTGACCTCCACCGCACAGGTGCTAGGTGTGCACATTGAGTGTGCAGGGCTGTGCTCTGCCTGCAGGGAGTGTGTGCCTGATGCTGAGTGACGGGCCAGGCGTCGTAAAGCACTGGTGCCTGCTCACTGAGCATCTGTTGTTGGCCGGCACTGAGCTTACATGACACGGTCACTGCCTCCATTTCATGGGTGGGCTCAGAAGTGCTCTTCCTCAGGTCACACAGCTCTGAAGTCGCAGAGCGGAGATTCTAACCCACATCCAAAGCCCTGTCGTGCCAGGTTGAGGACAGGTGCGTTGCGGCCACAAGACCTTTCGCTTGTGCTTCAGACAGGGGACGTTTGCCTAAAGCAGCACCGCGCCCCACACTCCCGGAGCCCTCTGAGCGCAGAGGCCCTGCGGCAGGGCCGCTGTCAGTGTATGAATGTTCCCTTTTGCCCTCGCTTGGTTTTTACTTTGTTTTATGACAATAAGTTTTAATTTAAAGAAAACTTAAGTGTTAATTTTTTTAAGTAGGAAAATCTATTCTAAGTGGAGGAGTTTTGCCCAGTAGGCGGTGGAATTAAATGCCATTTTTAATTTTCAGTGGTGATTAAAGAATAGCATGTGTGAGTTCTAGCTTTAACAGCAGCACATTATAAATAGTAGAAACTGACCTGATATTACAGTGTGAGAAACATAAAGACGTATGAAAAAGGGTTCTGTTTTATGAACTCTAAATTTATCTGGATCTTTCTGTGTATACTTAGAGGATCTTCTCCCCAGCAGGTTTTTATTCTTCAGAACTATAATTAGATGACCTTTTTCCATTCTGAAAATAATCGGTTCGAATGTGTTTTAAAGTCCAGGATCTGAAAGGCAGAGGAATCCTTTCTCTTTGTGTTTCTAATTTCAACTTCTTTCATTTACTCTATCTCAGTCACCCAGAATTCATCTTTAATCCAGGTTTCAAAATCTTTACAATGGGAAAGAGTCCATTAGTGTCCTCCTGTGCATTTCCTTGACTTCGTGTCCCTCACCGAATTTTGTGGCCTTAACCTTGTACTGTTGCAGCAGTAATGGTTAACATTGAATATTTGCTGTATGCCTGAGCTAAGGACTGAGTATAGCAAGTAATACTCTGAAAATCCTGGGGGGCATTCCATTTTACAGAAAGGAAACTGCTTGGAGAAGGGATTTGCCCGAGGTCACAAAGTCATTGCAAGACCTAGAGTTTTAGACTGAGCACCAGACTGTGAGGCTGAATTGTTTTGAAATGTTTTCTTAATTTAAACTTTGCCAAAAAACCAATTACATTTTAATTTTCTTGTATAATCAGAACGGTGTACCTGTAAGATTAAAGTATTTGACTCTTTGCTTAAAACAAGTAGGTTAAAAATTTTGGGGAAGAATACTATTAAGGAGAGTGTCTGACAAGTGATTCATTTCTTGCAAGAGTTTTATAATTGCATTTGAGTCTTAGAGTGGTACTTTTTCTCTTGTTCTAAGTTCACCACAGAATTTGATTCTAAGTCCAAAAGAATTGTGTTACATGCCTATTAATTTGCATGTTTTTTAAATATCTTTTTTCTTTCTGTAACTTTACTGATTTTCTTAATCTTTCGAAATTTTAATGGTGATTATTTTTATGATCAGATTTTAACTATTTTGAGTGAATATTAAGATTTAGGTACAATTCAGTCACCTTATAATTAAAAAAAAAATGCTTGTGACATTTAAGAATGGTAAAACCTTAAACTACTACTCTGGTAGCAATCTAAGCAAAAGGAGCATTGTTTCCAGTCAGGTGTCTGAGAGATGCAAAGATGAACAAAGCCCGGTCTTTGCCTCAGGACAAGAAATCTGGGGGAACCAGGGCAGAAATAAAGGTTTCAGGACAGCCATTTCAGGTCAGCCCCACCTCCTCCAGTAAGCCCTCCAGTCTTCTCCCCCAGGACGGGAGGCTCATGCAGCCTGCGCTGCCCTCCCGTAGAGCGCCTGGTCTTGCAGAATCTGGACCCTCAACTTCTCGAAAGCAGCCCTTCTCGTCTGTCACTCACTCGGCTCTTCAGCGTACAGTAGATGCTCCTCCTGCTGCAGTGCCGCACAGCGGTCAGAGCCCAGGCTTCAGAGTCACGTGTGCGTTCCGGTGGTTCCTAGCTGTGCGGCGTGAGCAAGTTAAGACTGACACTCGCCGTGCTTCCGCTTCCTCAGCTCATTGCTTCAGGCTCCTTTTAGGCAGTTTTTAACAGGAGAGGGGGGATTGGAGCTGTAATTTAAAAGGTGGGCAGAATTTGGATCAGCAGATGACCCTTTGTGTCCAGGTGGGAAATGATGAAAAGCATCTGTTAGTAAACTCTGCTTGTGAATTTTCTCACCAGGCTGAGACTCGGTCTGAGCTGCTGTTAGCACCCTGGGCAGATTACCTTCTCTCAGACGTGGTTCCCTCATGTCTGTAACAGGAGAAGGGAGGCTTGACTTGGGGGGCTGTGGTGCATCCAGAGTGTGCGGGAAGGGAGCGCTTAGGCTGTTCAGATCAGCCACACGTGGTCTCGCCCTTCTTAGATCTTTTCCATATTCCCTGTGTTAAAGGTAACTCAGAGATTCATAGCAAGTAAATCAATCAGCTATTTTAATGAGCTAGGTAGTAAATGACAGTGGCATTAATTTTTAAATGTCAATTTGATATCATTGTACTTACCATTTGTATGTCACACTATTTGAATGTTGGGCCTGCTTTGTTTTTCTTTTTCCCAGATGGTATATTACTTACGGTCATGAACTCATTTGGAAGAACAGGGAGCCTCTAGTGAAGATTTGGCATGAAATGAGGACTAACAGCCCCAAAAAAGGAGGCGGCTCAAAGTAAAACTGGGGTTGGACGATACCGACGCCCCCAGTCCATGGCCTGAAAGCCCCAGGAACCCATCGGCCCCGGAGTGCCCGCGTCTCTGCTCCTGCCTGGAAGGCCCCGCCATGCGCAGCTGTCCCAGTATTTTAAACTGTGTCCTCAGTACATGTCTTACTAGAAAGTGAACTATGACAGAGTTGCAAAATAAAGGTTTGTATCTCTAGTTTGTAAACAGACGGTGTGTGTCTCTTTTGAAGAGCACTGATGCCACCCTGGAATCACGTTACATGTGACGCGGGTGGAGCTGTGAGCCCGGCAGGGGCGCGGGGAAAGACCTGATGGAAGCTGGGAGGGCAGCCTGGGACGGCTCCCAGGTTTCTGCACATCAGCCTCCTTGAATCCCTGCTAAGCACTCACTTCTACCTGCCCACCCCTTCGCTGGGTTGACTGACAGAAGTTAAGAGTGTCTTCTCTCTGACATGGTCTGAAACAACAGCTGCAGTATTTTCTAAATGTTCTCAAGAAAGGTAATGTTTCCTGGCAATGAGTGACATAAAAAAAGCTCTTTTTAGGTTTTTGCTTTCTAGGTCGAAATTGTAGCTTAATTAAGACTTACAGGAAGTATCTTGTGTAAACTCAGACGAGTCTGAGCCTGAATGCATCTCACACTTGAAAACGAACGTTCTTTGAGCTGAAACATCTTACCGACGTGGCAGAGGGTGGCCCTCGTAGTAGCTTCACTTTCGTGGGAATAACTTGCCCTTGTGATTGTGAAGTATTTCTGGGAAACGCAGTTTGAGAACTTACTTTTTTCTTAAGCATATTTACAGGGGAGTTCTTAGTGTTTTAGTGCCTCCAAAGGTTACACCACACCGTCACCTCGCACTGGAGAGGAGTCGAGGCCCTGGCTTGCAAGGCGCAGGGCGTGGAGCGTTGGGCTTTGTGAGGCGGCGGGAGTCGTGCCCACCTCACAGGGTGCGGGCAGCTGAGCGGCAGCCTGTCCCCAGGGCACAGGAGTTGTCTGGGATTTGGCATTGCCTCCCATCTTTTTCCCATCTGCTTGTCCAGGATTTGGCTTTTTTTTTTTTTTCCAAGAATTTTTCACTGTACTGTGAAGTACCAGTATTCTTACCAGACAGAGGATTCTGCTCTAAACCAATGTCACTCCCAGGAGAGAGTTTTTTTAACCCAGTCCCCATTTTGCCTGAAAGGAACCAGGGCAGTCGTGTGGGAACTGCCCAGGGTCACACGGCTGTGCTCTGATGTTTCGGAGTGTGATGCCAGCAAACTGTGACATCTGGATGAGGCAGGAAGCGCTTTCAGAGATAGAGTGGGAGGCTGAGATCACAGGGACTTGTCATAGGGAGCCCAGAATGAAACACAAGGCTTGCCAGGGGCAGACCAGGGAAACTGTGTGTGAAGACCTGTCTCCTTCCTGCTCTGTGGTGCTCGGGGAGGAGCGTTAGAAAATCAAGTCCCTACAGCACTTCTGTCTCCATCACATCCCTCCATGCTGGAGCCATGGGACGGCCCAGTACCGTCTTCCCCAGGAGAGGCCTTGGAGGGCAGCCCCCAGCCCTGGAAGCACAAGCCTTACTGTCCACGGGCTTGGCAATGGCCTCTGCTCTTCTGTTTGCCCGCTAGGGTATTCTACTTTCTCATTTTGGCTTCTCTGCTGACACTTGATCGCCCCAAGGAGGTGTTCTGCCTGGATTGAGCAC
>PVKM010011440.1:0-33243 GCA_004027735.1 Carollia perspicillata
AGACCCTATCTCTAAAATGTCCTTAGCAGGATATCCCTACCTATAATAAATTGAACCCAGGAAAAATGGTATGAATCCTTGGAGAATGTTGCACAGGCTACAACGCTCTGTTGGGTAGAAAATCAAGACATTTTGTAGTTTAAAAATGCCCTGCTGTGTGAGGAACCCAGGAGCCTCCCTTTCAGACCTCATCTGTTATCCTAGGCTGGAGACCATGTTCCCTGTGGGAAGAAAGGACTTGGGAGCTGCTGTCAATGTCCTAGACTTTGTTCTGCTTCATCTGAGCCTCTAGTAATTAGTTAGTAAAGTTTGATATTGAAGAAATTCTTTGAGTAATGTGAATCTGACTTGACAGTCTGATTCTGGGTAAGTCATTTCTTAAACTTCTCTTTAAGAGATTTACCTTAGGTTGCCCTATTTGGTAAAAACAATTTCTTTTCAGGAATTTTGTCTCTACTTCCAAAACATGTCATCCTAATATATTCTTGACTTCAACTTATTCATGACAGGGATTATATTTCTCATTTAAGAAAAGCATCTATAGGTGCCATTTTGCAATGAATGTTTCCAACATATACTTGGTTTGTTATACCCATGGATGGTATTTGGATAATAAATGACCTTCTTCTACTGGAAAGTTATAATTTATTGTTTTTTTTCAGTTTTGCATTATCTTCTTAAATCTTTAGAATCATTTTAATTTCAATTATAATGTTTTTTTATTCATCTTCCCTGATTTGTGAACTTTATTTGCTATTCCTGATATTAAGTCCAATGCACAGGTCCTTTTCCTTCTTTGCTCCCATGTATCTAAGTCTACTCCAGATCTTGCTACCTGCTCTTATCTGGAGACCTTACTCCTGTTCCTATTGGTGTCCAATGATTATATCACTTTATTTTTCTCTTTTTAGTCTTCTCGTTCCCTGCCACTTTAGATTCTAATAATTTGTTTTTCCTTACGCAGACTCTCCTTCAGGAACAAATCAGTGAGCTAACTTAATTCAAATGATACTACTATCCCTAACAACCACCCAAATGCTAAATGATTAAATAATGACATTCATTTTGGCTAGATCTGATTATTAGAGGCCCATTAGATGTGAAATAAGTTCAAGAAACATCCATAGCACTGTTCTGGAAATCAGAGGGCACAAATATCGTACTCTAATGGTCACAGTGAGAACTGTACCATGCACAAAACCAAAGGGAAAACAGGAGAAATGGAAAACTCTGTGGTTGGAGCAGGGAATTAATTCCTTTTTTATTTGGGAAAGGGGGAAAGCTGTCATGTAAGAAAGGTCACTTCAACACTGAGTCTTGACACATGGGGGTGGATAGTGTATTAAGTTTCTACAGAGAAACTGAATTTATATATACGCTGTCCAGAAGGTATCCAGCCATGTACTATGACAACTAGAGACATTTATTGAAAACGATATAAGATACAAAAACATTGTACATAGAGCAATGATGCCTCAGTCTCCTTCAAAGTAGGCACCTCGGGCCCTCTCACAGTTCCCCCAATCACCATCCACCGCCCTATTGTATTTTCCTGAATGTCGTCAGTAGTCTGGACTCTCTTCCATTTCAAAGGTGATTTTTAGATTTGGGAAAACCCGGAAGTGTCAGGGTGCCAAATCTGGGCTGTAGGGGGACTGAGTAACCTGGATTACTTGATGTTTTGCTGAAAAACTCTGCACAAGATGCATGAATGGGCATGTTGTCATGATGAGGCTGCCAATCACCAGGTTCCCCTAGCTGTGGCCTTCTGAATCATCCAGATAGTTTCCACAGAGGAACGTTCAAGCTTAGTGCAAAATTTGTTGCAGATTTTTTGCTCTACTCATTCAGTCATTTTGAATGCAACAGCCTACACATGCTCACTCAATGGTGTCTACCACCCCCACTGATCAGTACAGTGAAGTCATCATTATTCATGCATGTCCTTTCCAGTCCACTCTCTTTTGCTGCCAGGTTATATCGATATCTTGCAAATTGTTGTATTTATATTAATAATGGCTTGACTTTTTCTGGACAGACCTCATATGTTTATATATGTCTATACATGAGAATTTACATAAGAAATTAGCTCATGGTAAATTCTATGATTTTCCATTTGCAAGCTGGAGACCAAGGAAAACTGGTGATATAAATTCTAGTTCAAGTTCGAAGACCTGAGAACTAAGAGTCCTGAGAGTGTAAATTTCAGTCTAAGAGCAGAAGACTGATGTCGTAGCTCACCATTCAGGTGGAGAGAGAGAGAGAATTCAACTTCTTACACTTTTTATTCTATTTGGGCACTCAGTGGGTTAGATGGTAGCCACCAACTTTGGGGAGAGCTATCTACTACTTTATTTGATCCACCAATTTGAGTGCTAACCTCTTTTAATACACTATCACAGACACACAAGAATTAATGCTTAACCAAATATCTGGGAATCCTCAGGCCCAGTCAAGTTAACACATAGAATTAATCATCACAGAGTTCAAGGGTAAAATACAGTACAAAGAAAGGAAAGATAAAAGCATGCCAGATTAAGAGATTAGCTGGATATTTAAGGGCTCTCAGGTTACTTTGCAAAAGAGTTGGTACAAATTTGCACATGTTCTTTTTTAAAATTTTCTGTTGTTTGTTCATTTATTAATGATAGCCATTCTGACAGGTGTGAGGAAATATCTCATTGTGGTTTTAATTTGCACCTCTCTGAGGGCTAGTGATGTTGAGCATCTTTTCTTATGCCTATGGGCCATCTGTGTGTCCTCTTCAGAGAAGTGTATATTCAGGTCCTGACTCCATTTTTTAATTTGAATGTTTGTCTTCCTGGTATTGAATTGTATGAGTTCTTTGACTTTTTAACTTATTATACAACATGGAAAATGATTCAGATTTTTAAAAGTTTTGTAGTTTCAAGGTTTGCCATGCTCCTTGGTATAAAAAATATTTCAGAGATGGAAACTTTCTTAAATTTTAATTAAAATTTAAAAATATTCTAAGAAAATAAAAATACAGCAGAATTTTCCCATCTTGCCTTCTGACTGGGGTATTGATGTTGTAATAATTAGAAATTTCATTAGTGACCGTATGGCCAAATGATCTAATGATGGACCTTTGAATTGATTTGTATTTTCATTGTAACTCTACTCATAAATTGTATGTATTATGTTTCATCATTTGTATACTCTCAAAATAATTGGGGAATTCTCATTTTATCGATGAATACTAACCTAGTGATTTAAAATGCTTTAAATTTAGAATGCACATACTGTTTAGGTAGAATCTAAGTAGTATGTGCATTCTAAACCTAAAATGTTTTAAATTACTAGGTTGTTAGCAAAAATAAAAATACCCTCCCCCCACCCCCACAGTAAGTTCTGGCATGAGTGCTGCTCATCAGAGTGTCCCATATCAGACCAAAATGGTTAGGTTTTTATACCTGCAGTTCATTCAGTGACTGGATGTGGGTTGCCTCAAGAAGAGTGGGATCTTGTGCCAGGCAACTCTTTACAGATGAGGCTGACCCTAAGAGCACTGCAAGCTGGAGGCCATCTGCTGATCACATTCCCGGCAGTGAGCAGCCTGTTTTTCTTTGAAGGAAGATTTGTGTTGCACATCTCAGTGTGTACCACAAGAAATCTGGACGGTTAACCAGAGCCCAATAGCCAGGTATTTGCGGATGGTTGCTTTAAAACCTGAATTTACTTTTCACTCAGGCAACCTGTACTGGGTGGGGTAAGGGTTGTATTCAGGAAACAGTGGTTGAGTTATGAGCTGAAAGCATGGAGTCAGAATCCAGGTTGCTTAAGTTTCCATTGCTATTGAACTTCCATAGCACTAGAAGTTGTATTTTCCTTCTCAAAGGAATAACTGATCTGGATAGCTATATGAGCCAGCAAGGTTACTACTGAAACTGATGAATAAAAAAGCATTAAAATTTTCAGAACAACACTATACATTCTAATAGACATTGAATTATACTCTTTAAACTGATGAATTGTAGTATATGTGAATTGTATATCAATGAAGTTCTTTTAAATTGTTTATTTTTATAGTGTTTTTTCATTACCAGTTATCCCCCTTGTACCTTCTTCCATCTCCACCCATACCACACACCCACCACAATCACTGCACTGTTGTCTGTGTCCTTGAGTTCTTTTTCTTTTTTGCTTTAGCCCTCCATCCTGACCCCCAAAGTGTCCAGCCTCCTCTCTATCTATGACTTGGTCTCTATTTTGCTTGTTAATTCAGTTTGCTCATTAGATTCTGCATATGAGTGAAATCATATGGTATTTGTCTTTCTCTGACTGGCTTATTTTACTTAGCATCGTGTTCTCCAGGTCCATTCGTGCTATTACAAAGGGTAAAATTTTCTGCTTTTATAGATAAGTAGTATTTCACTGTGTAAAGGTGAAATACTGTTTGATTTTATCATCTACTGATGGACACTTAGGCTACTTCCCAATCTTAATGATTGTAAATAACACTGCAATGAACATAGGGGTGCACATATTCTTTTGAATTAGTGTTTCGGGTTTCTTTGGATATATTCCCAGAAGTAGAATCACTGGGTCATAAAACAATTTCTCTTAAAATTTTTGAGGAATCTCCATACTGGTTTACACAGTGGCGGCACCAATCTGCATTTCTACCAACAAAGCAAGAAGGGTTCCCCTTTTTCTGCATCCATGCTAGCACTTGTTGTTTGTTGATGTGTTGATGATACTCATTCTGACAGGTGTGAGGTGATATATCATTGTACTTTTAATTTGTATTTCTCGGATGATTAGGGACATGGAGTATTTTTTTCATATGTCTACTGGCCTTCTGTATACCCTCTTTGGATAATTGTCCATTCAGGTTCTTTATCCATTTTTTAATTAGAATGTTTGCCTTTTTGGTTTTGAGTTTTATAGGCTCTTTATGAATTTTGAATATTAACCCCTTATCAAATGTATCTGTGAATACGTTCTCCCATTCAGTAGGTTGTCTTTTTATTTTGTTGATGACTTATTTTGCTGTGCAAAAGCTTTTCAATTTGATGTACCCCCATTTGTTTTTTCTTTTGTTTCCCTTGTGATGTATCAGAAAATATATTGCTCAAGCAATGTCCAACATTTTACTGCCTATGTCTCCTCCTAAAATTTTTATGGTTTTGAGTCTTATTAAAGTCTTTAATCCATTTTGAATTTATTTTTGTGTGTGTCAAAAGGAGGTAGTCATTTCATTTTTCTCCTGTCCAATTTTTCCAGCACCATTTATTGAATAAACTATCTTTACTCCATTGTATGTTCTTGCCTCCTTTGTCAAATATTAATTGACTATAAAGGCATGGGTTTATTTCTGGCTTCTCTGTTCCACTGATCTATGTGTCTGTTTTTATGCCAGTACCATACTGTTTTGATTACTATGGCCTCATTTTACAGGTTTATATTAATTCATGTGATTCTGCCAACTTTGTTCTTTATTCTTGAGATCACTGTAGCTATTTGAGATCTTTTGTTATTCCATATATATACTTTTGGAATATTTGTTCTAGTTCTGTGAAATACGTCATTGATATCTTGATAGAAATTGCATTGATTTTATAGATTACTTTGGATAGTATGAACATTTTAGTGACATTAATTCTTTCTATCCATGAACACGGTACATGCTTCTAGTTATTTGTATTTTCTTCAATTTCTTTCTTCAGCATTTTATAATTTTCTTAGTACAGGTTTTATATTTTATGTTCCTTTTAAGTTGATTCCTAGGTATTTTATTCTTTTTAAAACAATTGTGAATGGGATTGTTTTCTTAATTTCCCTTTCTGATATTTTATTATTGACATATAAAAGTACAACTGATTTCTGGATATTAATTTTATATCCTGCTTCTTTACTGAGTTAATTTATCCTTTCCAGTAGTTTCTTGCTGAAATCTGTCGGGTTCTCTATGAATAGTATCACATCATCTCAATGAAGTTTCAAAATTGCTTTTGCAGAACAAGTTTTCTAGTTATCATCTTTTTAAACATTTAATCTTTTTTGTAGTTTTAAAATATTGCCTATTTATCATCTCTTAATAGGGAAAAAGGCAAATCAGTCCCTATCTGGCTTTCTAGGGAAGTTGTTACAGCCTCAGATAATCACCTCATTCTTGTTTCAGAGGAGAGCTAGTTCTTCCATACTGAGTAAGCCTTCTAGTTATACAGGATGGGGCAAAAGTAGATTTCCAGTTGTTCACAGGGAAAATAATACATACAACAATTAATAAATAATAATACAAGAGTAAGTTCTCTTTGCATACTCACAACTGGAAACCTACTTTTGTCCCACCCTATATTGTACAAGAGTTCAGGTGGGGTGGAGAGGGAAGACATACTAGTGGACCTGGTATTTTTGTCAACTGTCTCTTTGGGAGACAGTGTTCCAGCAATTTTTTAAAGTATTAAAATACGACCCTGGCGGGTGTAGCTCAGTGGATTGAATGCAGGCCTGTGAACCAAAGCATCGTTGTTTGATTCCCAGTCAGGGTACATGCCTGGGTTGCAGGCCATGCACCCAGTATGGGGTGTACTAGAGGCAACCATATATTGGTGTTCACTCCCTCTCTTTCTCCCTCCCTTCCCCATCTATCTAAAATAAATAAACAAAATCTTTAAAAAATAGATGTGACAATTTATATACTGTGCTGGCAAAGAGGGTCAAAGAAATACATTTGTTTGTATTCCAGTCTTTTCTAAGGAACGTCCTTGGAATGTTGATCTTTTCTAGAATGGCTTCCAAGGACATATTCCGAGTTCCATGAAGATAGTGAAAACATTGACAGGTACTTTCAGACTGTTAATTCGCTCAGTTATCATTCATTCAAAAAGCATTTGTGTGTGTATAATAAATGCTGGACATTAAGCTGGCCACTATGAAAATAGAATTGACTGATATTTCCTTCCTTAACTCAAGGAGAAATATGAAAACTTAAAATTGCAGTATATTTTGCTGTATTCTATAATACATGCTTAGAGAGAGTGCTATGAGAATATAAAGAGAAGGTATTTTTGCTTTTTTGTTTAAATGACTTGTAGTCAATTTTTTGCAAAAATTGTATGGCTTACAAAACTTACATGGTTTATTAATAGTATTTAGTCATTTTTTTCATTTCTCTTGCTTTTCTTTCCAATCTCCCTCTGGATTCTTTTAGCTCTTCTTAAGGAACACAAAATCTGCTTATAGAAAAATATACCAACCTAGGTACACACTGTTATGAAAACACCAAACTGAGTAAACCAAAAGTAAAGGTAATTATATTATTCTAGTAACTGGTTCTGATTAACTCCTCATTAAATTATCGTTATCTTTAGGAGAGAATGCATGCCAAACACTTTAGCAAGAGCCTGGCAACAAATGTGCTTGCAATATATTTAGTGGGAAATAGTTGCAAGGGTTCTGGGGGGAAAAATTCTAATTTTGTGTCGGAGAGGATTTGTCTGGAGGCGTTGAGGATTAATGCCTTCTGTTAGAACTGGAGGAAATCTTATAGACGTACCATCATTTGTATGCTAAGAAACACCCTATTCCTAATAGAGGCAGAGGAGATCTAGGACTTGTTGCCTAAGAACACAGGATTTGAACTGTTTTGGCTCGACACAAGGCACATCATACTGAATCCTCACACTCATGTGTACAGCCACCTTTATCCAGCCTGGCATAGCAGCAGATGGCCTGTGCCAGCAGTGGAAGTCATTCTTACTAGGGATTTCACAAAATGACTCAGGCTTGGCTCTGACCAGAAATATCTAATTTCAGTTCCGCTGTGATTTGTGATCTAAAACTTTGCATAAAAATAGCATCAACTGCTTCAACAGTAAAGGAATAATTATTAACAGCTTTTTACATAGATGTTAAAGTACTCGTTGTGAAAGGCACATAGGATTTATTTCTCTTTTCTTATTGAATATAACCTGTATTTAATAAAATCCATTTTTCTCTGGTCGGGAACCACAGATACGGTACTTATGTAATGCAGTGTAATGTGGCTTGCAGTCACCAAGGACCGTAAATAATGCACCTCAGTCAAACACTGTGATCAGGTTGCCCATTGTGAGCCAGTCTGACAGCAGCTGCAGGCAACTGCTATTCAGTGGTTCAGCATACTGGGCGGCAGATGCCAAGATTTCCTTGGACAAACCAACAGGCTGAAGCTAGGATCTGTGGCCACTCATCATTATTTATTATGAAAGTTTAATGGATGCAGAAATAGATTAGATAAAATATAACATTAATTAACAACTACATATGTCACTTTGGAAATTGATGATTATAGTTATCAAAGTTTTATAAAAAAGATATGTTTTGCCTCAAGATCTTGCAAATAGATCATGTATATTGCCTAAGGTTGTGAGAGAGCAGAACTGGGTCCACATTTGGTCTTTCTCTGAATTCACAAAAATCCCAAGACAACAAGTGTAACGTAATAGCATATACAAATGATTTTGCTTTTTTGTGATCACTACTGTCAGATAGGAGTTAATGATAAGTATTGGGACATACCCAATTTAAAATATGATTATACCCTATTGAGGACAGACTTTATGAAATAAATTCTTCTGATATTTTGATATTTATCTTAGAATCTATGTAGTCATCAGACACAAGATTTATGGTTCCTGAGTATGATTTTCTCCCCTTGGTCTGATTACTTGTCATTTACTAAATGTGATTGGTAGGTAGCTCGACATTTTTGCAGACTCTCCCTTTGAGGAAGATTGGCCATACTTTTGGATGTGATGAATGACTTGCTTAAAAATGATAATACCACAAATATTTTGAGGATAATAACTATTTGAAAGTTGAAGGGAGAGAATTCAAACTTACTTTCATAGCTTTTAAATGATCACTTCCAAGTATTTAAGAAGTAGACATAAAAAAACGATTGTTAAGTAAATGTGCTTCACATACTTTTCTGATTTACTTGAAGTATTACTGTTATTATGTATTCCAGTGTTTTCTGTTCTAGTTAATCATCTGAAGACATAATGAACTATTTTTGTTGAATATTTGTATTTGGCTAGAATTTTAAAGTATGAGCTTTATAAATGGTGTGATAGAAACTCTGCTATCTGGATTGTGTTGGAGGGAGAGAAATTAAGGTATTAAATGCTCTGGATCCTTAAGACGATTTGTCATGATTTCACTTTTCTCTTTCTGCCTGTAATTCATCTTTGGCCTATTCCAAAGTTTTCTCTTTTTCTCTGCCTTCAGTTCCAATTTGTTTTCACATGCTGCTGCTTGCTGCCTGGTCTTCTTTGCCTTTGTCTTCAGCCTTGATCCCAACTCAGTCCTCACCCTCACTCTTCTACCTCCCTTCTGGCTTCAGCCACAGTTCAAAAATTTTCAGGTTTAAGCAGACATCAAAAATGCTGGAGAACTAGGATTGAGAGTATCTGCTTTGTTTTTTCTTTAAAATCAAATCAGTTGAACTTGGGAAAAGAAAAAAGAATATTTGTCTTTGCCCAATGTATATGCCATTTATATCCATTTGTATTCCTCCTTGTCCACATACAGTGAAAAGTTAATGACACTGTTAGGAAAACAAGTGGGATATACCAGTTCAAAATCTCTATCTGTTAAACTTGTAATTAAAATCCAGTTAAGTTTCCATTGAAATGATAAAATAATCTTGAAACTGGAAAAGTTGGCATTGGTGCTGCCTGTCACTTCCCAATCAATGAGCAGAGACAGGAATTGAATCTTTGTGGTGCTTTATTCAGATGGCTGGTGATCTGAAAGGACAGCCGGTATGTGCCCTCACAGACAGTCTTAAATTCCACTCTAAACCAACCCTTTTTATAAGGAGAGTAAAATTGTAGGTAAGGGGTTTGGAATTCAGGAAAGATGTTAGTCAGATGAAAGCTGCAGTCCGGCAATTTCCCTAACATCCTTTCATCTGCTGACCAGTGATTTTCTTTATGTGTGTCCTGTGTCCTAGGCGATTTTCTTTATCTGTGTCCTGGGTGGTGGGCTGTCTCTCCCTGGACCACAGTGGCTTGGATACCACCTTCATTGCTTATGGTCTCTTGTGGAGCATGAAGGTCAATCACCTGAGGTCTCCTGGAGTTGGTTGGGGTGGGAGGGGCTTACCTTTAGTTCCTGAAACAATAGCTTTTTACATACATTAACTACTAGGCTTATTAGCTATTACCTTAAATTAAAATTTTCCAACTCTTGAGTCCCCCATCAATTTCATTCCTACACTACAGTTTTTGGAAGTATTTTGTGATTATCATACTGTGTGGAGACTATTAACTGCAAATCATTCTTTGATGGGGGGGGGGCTCTGCCCACAGTACCTCCCCGGTTGCCATGGATGAGAATAAGTCTACCAAGACATGATCTGCTTGGGGAGGAAAGGTGGTCAATCTCTCAAAGGAGGAGGGCCAAGAGCCTTTCCTCAATGGGCTTTCATTGGGTTCATTTTGCATAGGAATATAGGTAAAGTTTATTCATCATTGTGAAGCAGTAAGGATCAAACAATAGATAAGATACAAAGAACTATTAGGGCATATTCTGAGTCAGGGTCTATTAGCTAAAAGGCTACAAAACTTTGCAAAACATTCATTTCCTGCTCGGACCCTTATCATTTCATTGAGAGCATTCTTAGCAAAGTAGTTTTCATAGGATTTTACATATTCTTTCTCAGACCTGATCACCTGGGGAGCCTGCCCTTTCCAGCACAGGGCTATACCACCCTCTGTCATTGTTTCAGGCTTAAGTCAGGCAGGGAAGTAAGGCAGCCAAGAGATTAGGAGGCTTCTTGCAGACAGAATGAGGACTTAGGCTTTGTCAAAGCCGAGGGGCGAGGGTCCATTACCCCCTTTCTCCATAGCCCCCCAAGTCTTTCTCTGGGGCCTCCACATGATCATGCTTGTCTTAGGTTGTTCCCCCCTTGGGGAATCTTACCCGTCATTGGCTAACTGATCAAGCATTGGGGGCCAGTTATGGAAAAAGGAGCAGAAGCGGTGCTCCTGCCAGGGAGATAAGCTTTGTCTCCTTAGTGGCTTATGGTCTGAAGGTGACTCACTCAGCCTTAGCCACCAGGGGTGGGGGTGGAAGGTGGGGGGTAGAGGTGGTTACAGCTTCTGAAACTAGGCAGGGTGGTTCCCAACGCTTTGACCTTCTTACAATATATTAGTGTACTGCTCCATAATGAACCAATTAAAAAAGTTTTGGGTTAAACTATAATAACTAAGGTAAAATCTTAGGTAAAAAATATATTCTTACAGAGGAAGACATAGATAGAAATAATTTTTTTCTATGTTAATCAAAGGTGAATTTTAGGAAATCACTTTCCAAAAGATTACATGACCTAGTTATTTGGAAACCTAGATAGAGATAAGCTCTGAATGATATTAGGTACTGTTAATTCAAAAAGAAAGCATCAGTATTGCCATGAAAATCTTAAGAAGTCACATTATGGGTTTTATTTTTTTCCATAAACAGTGAGGGCTTTGGCTGAAGAATATTTTGCTAAAAGGATTGATGGTTTTACTTATCATTGTGTGTTTCTAGACTGTGTTTATGGATGGTATATTTATGGGCTATAATGTGATTGAAGTAAAATGACATCCCAATTGTGGGCTAACCTTTTAGAATATGTATTACTTCATTCTAATTCTTAATGTCACAACAGTTGATCACTTACCCTACTGACATTTTATTAACTTTTGTAGTCATTTATTAAAATAAGTTTTATTTTGTGTTTTTTCAACCATAAAACAAAGACTTATTCTAACTGTTCTTTTTCTTTATTTAGCATTCCTCAAATTAGGTGCTGATGTGGTGGAGACTAGATGAAGGCAGATTTTCACTGTAATTTTCATGTTTTCTTAAAACTCCTCCCATATCAGCTGCCCATTACTGAAATATTCATACCATTTACATCATGGTCACTTAGAATCTGTATTCAAGCTAAAGCCAAGCTTGTGTAATAATAGCAAAAATTAGTGTAAAGTGTGCTAACATTGTTCTGAATTCATCACAGTTTATAGAAAGGCAAGACATGCTAACTATCCATTATCATATTTTTTCATTGAGCACCATGGCTAAAAGGTACTCAAGATTTGGATATTATTTAAAAAAGAGTATGAAGCTAATTAAAGAATCCATGATTTTTCACTCTTCTGGATTCTAAAGTCATTCAGTTTTGGCAAATATGCATTTTGCAATTGGACCACTAGAGCACTAGACAGTTTTCTATATGTGGTTTGTATTCGTCATGTTCATGACCACCTATATCTTGTGGCTGAAGGGATTTATTCAACCCCAACACCCAATACAGGGAGGAGGAGTTGGAGGAACTGTTGAGGAGAACCCTTTAGCAGGGTAGAGGCACTCATGTTTTGGAGCTAGACAAAACAAATTCTCCAGCTCTGATACTTTGGGCGTATTATATAGTCTCCCTGTATCTTGATTTTCTCAGCTGTAAAATTGGAATATAATAAATGAATTTTAAATGAGATAATTCAGGGAATTATTCAGGGAACCTGCCTTGTCTATATATGAGTTATTACAATATCAGTAATAGGAACTGTAAATATTAATGTTATAATTTTAAGTATTGCTACCTTTATTATAGCATGATTTTCCTTCATTAATAAGGTTGCTAGTCAGGGTGTCTAGGTTCCAGGTATGGAAACATAGTTTAGATACTCATCCCTCCTTATAACTTCACAAAAGGAGATCAAGGACTTTTTAAAAGAAACCATGATGAAGGTTTCAGCACTAATGTGTTCAATATTTACTTGGACATACATAAGAGGATATATAAGATATAGGTTCTTAGTTATTATGTAAACTCTATATAGTCCTTTCTGTCTCAGGAATCAGTGGAGGAAAGTTTCTTCAGTGGCTTTCCAAGTGTGGCTCCCAGATCAGCAGCACCAGCAGTGCCTAGGGACTTGTTAGAACTTGAGCCCCACCTCAGACCTCCGGAATCAGGAACTGTGGTGTGGGGCCCAACAAGCTGCGTTTGAACAAGGCTTCCTGATGATTGTGGTGCACACAAAAGTTTGGGAACTACTGCTTCAGTGTTTCTAACAGCAGGAGGCTGGAAATACGAATGGTTGTTATACAGAAGTTGCATGAGAAAAGATCCTTTAAATTAATGAGATAATTCCAGCTTTATAATATTATGTGGAGAGTCCAAATATGGCAAAAAAAAATAATCCCCCAAAACCTAAAGGTGGGTAGATTTAGGAGAAAGAAAGGTAATGATTAAATCTGAAACAAGAGCTGAGTGTTTGAAGAATCCTTGCTGTTGAAGGCTGCCTCTGGTATTATGTTATAGTAGCAAAGGCAACACTCTTGTTATATAAAGTGGAATTAAAATAGAGCGGTACCTTGGTACTCATTGTCCATTCATTCAGGAACTCTTGAGAAGCACTGAAACGGAAAATACTGAACTGTTCATGAGCTACAATGAGGCTGACAGGTCAACCTCTGTTTCATGGCGCGAGAGAGGCACTGGAGGCAAGCAAGTGCCTAGTGCTGAAACATTTTTTCTTGTTAAAATGTGACAAGTAAGGTGTTTGATGAATTCTGAAGCTGACCAGTACTGAAGTATGACTGTACTTGGTTTCATAGCTCATATTCTTTAGTTTCTTTGATTTAACTTCTATTTTATTGTTCTTAAACTTTATTTATTTTTAGAGAGATGGGAAGGGAGGGAGAAAGAAAGAGAGAAATATCGATGTGAGAGAAACATTGATGGGTTGCCTCTCATATACACCCTGACCAGGACCGGACCCACAATCCAGGCATGTGCCCAGACAGGGATTTGAACCAGTGACTTTTCGCTTTGCAGGAAAATGTGCAACCAACTGAGACACACTAGTCAGGGCTGATTTAACTTTTAAAGGATTGTGGTCAATTTAAAGTATTTTAAAATCAAAATAGAAATTAGAAAACTGGTAGAGAAAATGAACAGATAGTGGAAGTGCTAAAGAAACCATAAAATTTTAGTCAAGGCTGGACATGGATAAAAATTTCTAGAACATGTGTCTGGAGATTAGGCCCTTTTTAGTCCTCATTTTCAGCCTTACCTAATTAAATTACCTGTGCATTTTTCTGAATGGAGAAATAATTGGTCCAAGAAGTCAGTTTAGCATAATAAAAAGAGTCCATTGTTTAGAAATAAAACAGACTCGGGTTTGGGTTTCATTTACTAGCTATTCGACTTCAGGCAGATTATTTAAATCTCCAAGAATCAAGTTTTTTGTCTGAAAAACAGGGCTAGTGATGCCTCCTCTTTACAATGCTGTTTTCCAAAATGGGGAGGGGGCAGTGCTATCCCTTGGAGGGATTTTTTGGTGCTCACAGGATGGAAAAGATGGTAGCACTTGGTGGCCAAGGATCAGGGGTGCTGGGCACCCTGTAGTGTGTGGGACCGCCCCACCACGGGTGACTGTATCTTGCCCGCAACTAATTTTCAGTGCCCACAAGTCATTCCTGTAGGTGCAAAACCTCTTCAAATTATCTAGCCTGTAACCCGTGTTTTGCATACAAACACACGAGGTTTTTTTTTTGTTGTTGCATGGTTTTAAAATACACTAGTAAACTTTCCAGGAATACAAATTATTATCACATACATTGAGAGAAGATTTTGTTTCGCTTGTGCTTCCTTTTATCAAAAGCTGTTCACCCTTTTGGGGACAAAATCTCATAGCCAGCAGCAACTCCATGCATGATATTTGATCTTCAGTCAAACAGCCTTATCAGAACCATCTGAGGAGGTTGTATTCACAGTGATACTACATGCGGGCCCAAACCACTGACTGCCTTATTGTGGCTTCCCCAGGAGTTGTGCCTGGGCATTTCCTCACTCAAAGAAAGTCATCATAATATAGTAATGAAAAAATTTATATTAATATAGGTTACTTTTTATTTCCTGTATATTATAAATTATTTTTTAATAATTATGAGCATAGGTACATTATATTAGCTATGCATTTTATTTCAGGATAATAAATGTGGAATGACACAAACTGTTCTGAAAAGGAAGTGTTAGATTTGAAGGCTGGGTCTGCTTTAAACTTTTGGGAGAATTAGAAGAGGCAATGTTAGTAAGTGGTTAACATAACATCTTATACATAGTAAGCATTGATGTACAGTAGCTATTATTATTGTAACTAGCAAGCAGTGGCACTGATGAGATTGGATTCCACTGTAAGTCAGTGTGGGGTGGCTATTCACAGGCCAGAAGTCTGTTTCCTTCCTGGGAAGGCAGGTCTAGACCGTCCTGAGGCTGGGCATATGCCCATAGGGCCCTCTATTTCAGAATGATGGCGAGAACTGCCCTGGAGACTGGTTCAGCCATCTGGTTGCTTGTGTAACTTCCTCGTGTTGCAGGTGTGCATTTTTACAGACTCTGATTTACCAGAACAAAGTATTGGAGGAGAGTGAGCCTGAAGCAGGCTTTTAGAAAGCAAGTAGAGCTATCAAGTTTTGGAATAACTGCAGTGGCCTGAAGTCTGTGCCATTGTAACTGGTGTACAACCATGACACATTGGAATGGTTCAACAGGAACCCTACCACTGTACCTAATTCCCATTTGTCTCTGAGTTGTCACTGCTTCCCACAACTAGGACATCAGTAGCAATGTGGTCCATAAAATAAATGCATAAGAATTTAGAGACATTTCATGGGCTAGAGGATACTCAAGATATGCTGCCATTAGTCCCACATGCTAATGCAGCTGTTATAAAACAGTTTCATAAGGACTAATGATGTGTCATGTGCAGCAGTAGATATACTTTTGGTCAATGTAAAAAAAATCCTTTTCTATACCTAAGCTAGTTAGAAAGAACAGATGAAAACCCTGAAGATGGCTTCTGTGTATTTTTATGCCGCAGCTAGGAAACAATCTAGATAATGATTCTTTAGATAATTGCAACCCTCCACCCAGATGTGGACATTTGATTGGTAATACTTACTGGCAAGAATAATGTGTAAAATATTAAAGGAGCATTTAAATAATTTCTATGATGATAATTATATAAATAATTCAATGCAGCATGAGACAGTGTTGTAGGATATCATATACTGAAATAATAATTGGCCAGTGAATAGTATCAAAGAGACCTAGATATTTTTACTTGAAGTGCTTTTGAAATTGAGCAATGTGGAAGTCAGTAGGACTGGAAGGATAGACTTAGACATCTGTGTCTTAGAATATGCAGACCAACAATTAAGGATGATTCTGTCCCGGAAGCCACTTTCACCTTTGAGGTTTGTTTGACGAGGACACTTCAGAAAATGGAAATACACACTGACATTTAAGCGTACACAGGCTTTCAAAATTCTGTCAGTTCTGCTGTAGTGTATCTGTGCAGTAGAAATATTCTCTTCCCTGTGCCTTCGCAGTGCTTTTCAGTAGAAATTAAAAGCCTGGGGAATTTCTTTAAGGACTGTTCAGCTTGTTTCCTTTGACTCTCAACTTGTCATATGAAATATGTTCTTCCCTTTGTAAATGTGTATTTTTCCTGAAAGCTAATTCTGTGTAAAGCACATTCTGGATGGTACAATCTGTAGTTTGTTACTGGCTCAGAAAGGAATGGACATGATTCCAAATGGGACTCCAAGTCTCCACACTCATAATTGAAATATATACTGTACATGGTTCCCTTGCCTTCAACATTAATACCCATCTGCTGAAGTGGCAAGGTGCCTGCTCTCTGGTTGATTGGATGGATGCCCTGGAGCACAGGTGCTTGGCAGTGACGGGTTTAGAGAAATCCCTGACATAACATCGTTCGTGACATTTCCTCGGCAGGGCATCTCTCCTGGGTAGGCGCTAGGCATAGGTCTTTCTCTTCCTGTCTGATGTCATGACTGCTGCTGGACGTCTTCAGGAAGTTCTGTTACTTGTGAAAAGCAAAGGCTCAGAGCTGGGGACATTTCAAAAGTGATAATTATAATATTTTGGTTTTTGAGGTTTAACTTACAAATTAAAAAAAAAAACGTTCTGTCCTTGAAAATCTTAAAAACCAACTTTTTAAAGCCAGAGTGCTCTTTTTTTACTTGTCACATGCATTTTATGGCCCATACAAGTTTGTAATATAAAGGCAAAAGCCATGCTATAGTGCTGTATGTTTGGCAGTATTTTGAGATGTATGTGTTAGAATTTCAAAATAAATGGTCATCTTTTGGTTTTCTCGTTACAAAAGCTGCTGTGGCAAAAGAAACAACACCTGCATTTTTTAATCTATTAACCATTATTATGTTTCTTTCCTCTGGTTATTTCTCTTGAGTGGAAATACCCCATTGAGGTGGCTAGAACACCCTATGTTTAATTACTTAGGGGTCAGGTGTGACAGCAGAGAAGCCCCATGCACTATCCTAACTTTGGTTTCCCAAATTCTAAGCCTTTAGGAGAAAGAAGAGTTTTCAAAGATTAGACTAAACATTTGGGAGAAATAAGGGAAAGAATGCAGGTTTTCTTAAACCTAACTTGCAATACAGAAGACAATTTCTTTAGGCAGGGGAAAAGAGAGATGGAGAAGAAGAAATGAGATACAAATATGTTAATAGGCTTTAGAGGGCACTTCGTCCGAGTCCATCTCTTGGGCAGAATCCAGAGATGGTATAAGACTTCAAAGCAGAAATGACTGAGAGCCTCCTATAAATAACTGTGAGCCATCAAAAGCTTTGCAGAGAACCCACACCTCATGTTCACAGAGCTGAGGATTACTCCAGGGTTTAGACCTTATTTTGTGCTCAAGTAATTTAAGGATCCATGAATCCATGCTCTTCTCTTTCATGTCTTAGGGACTAGCCACATGTGAACCCTCTTGCACTGTAATACAACCTTAAGAAGAAAGGATAGAAACTAAAATATCACTTCATATTATTTATTCTCCTGGGATGCTTGCAATTGATTTAAGTTATTACAGAACATATAGTTATACTTCTAGTTCATCCAAGCGTGTATACTGAGATTCTATTAATGACATTAATCACATATTATGAATCATTCTAGACAAAATTTAAGGACTACTAAAAAACTTTAAGAAATTTCTTTTCTACATTTGATCCATTTTATTAAAGGCAGTGTTTATGTTATGTCCTCCATTCAGATGGGGGAACAGATTTCCTGGGTTGTCCACTCCATCCACTAGAATTCTTACTCAATGTTCTGATATATTTCAGTTCTGATATCTAACTATTGTACTACCTAGGGGAATTTTTAGTGCAGTATTTTGCAAACACTACAAAAGGACACAGTTGATAGTGACAAGTCAATACACTATAATAAGAACTCTGGTCAGTCTACTATGCATATTTACATACAATTATTTGTATGTAAATACAAATAAAAAATTATGTATTGTGTTGGCTATGAAAGTCTACCTTCCACTGCTTCTTTGCTTAGGAATAGGCACAAACCTCCACTCTCAAAAAAATTCTGGTCGGCAGAGCGTGCCCTATAGTGGGTGTCATGCTGTCCTTGTGTCTCAGCATGCGTATTTTGCTTCAAGCTGCTTATGACTTTTCAAAAAGTCTTGGCTTACAGAATCACACACAGGCAAATTTTAAGCACTGAATCATTTTTGGTAGGTTTCCACAGAAGACTTAGTTTGTCCCCCAACTGCTTTGTGTGCATTCCTAGTGTGAATGGCTGCCGGTGTTGCCACTGTGACACCTTTAATTGGAGAGTCTTCATGTCCTTGTTGACAAGTGTTACTGCTGCCTGATCTGCATTCTCAATGAGCTATAGTCGGTGTTCTGCAGCAAGGAGAGTGGCGAGGGCATTTTAAATGTCTTTGGTGGACAAAGTCACTTTATGTGCATGGTCCCAGAGAAATACAGATTGTCCCCATTGTTCAATATCAAGACAAAGTCATCTTGCCATCTTTCTGTTTATTGACTTTCTGCTTTTTGACTTCATATCCAAAAGAAGGTGGACATATTGGTATCCATGAACCTAGGGAAAACATCAATAAAACTTGGCCTAGGGCTGTGGTTCTCTGCCCCTTTTGCTTATAATTGTGTTATCATCTGAGCATGAGGATCATATGAGGATCATATGAGTATTCTCTGCCTCCTGCTTAATGAGTATTTTTCAAAAGCTGAGTTTATCCCAGTAAATGAGAGCAATTACTAATGTGATCAAAATTATTAAAATTTTTCTGATTTCAAATAACTCATAAAAGTTCTAAATAATACTTTGCATTTTCTTATCATATGCTACATCAAACATGGGAGAAACAGAAAGAAATATCAGGAGTAAGTAATAAGGCATTCGTATACCACGTAATCTAGTTCTGTAAACCCACATGTATTAGGAGACTTTCTGGGAGTAATTTTCATTTAGTAACATTTAGGCCATTTTTTTATTTTTAAATAACTCATGACTTTGTTTCATATCTTTAACTTCTGATTCTTCCAGTTTATTAATGATCAAAATAGTTAATTATTTGATAAGTACCAGATAATTTCTTCTCATTGCTGGGTTCTCTAGTGATTTCTTAAACAATAAGAACTTTAATACAAAGTTTCTCTAGAAGATCTATGTTCCTGTTTAGATTTAAGTATAAAAAGAAAACAGGGTAATAGGACATTAATATTATCTTTTAAAATATGATAAATTGAGTATTTCAAAAATCGGTACAGTTTATAATATTATGTCAAATATTGTACATGGTATATTAATTATATTGGTATATGGAAAAATATGAGTCATATTGAAAATCTTTCTGGGAAGATATGCCAATTTTAAGTTTAGGAACAATATAAGAGACATTATTTTTAATCTAATATTATTGTCAACACTTAAGAGGAACAAGACAAGGAAAATCTCTATGTTTGGACAGTTTTACACAACTAATAGAAGAAGAAAATCAAGCTGATTATGTGGATAATTAAAGCTAAATCATCTTGAAATATATTGCAGCAAATAATGTTGCAGGTTTTTATTTTTCATTTTATCTGTTATTGTAGATCTAGCCTTTATATGAATCTCAGAAAAAAAACAACAAAAAAGAATCAAAATATAGCCAAACAGAGTTAGATTTATAACATAAATTCAGAATCTTCTATTTAGGCAAAACTGTAATTACACAAAAATCCAGATAGAGATTCACTATCTACTTACTTTAGAGTACTGAATCAAGTTCAATGAAA
The DNA here is from genome assembly GCA_004027735.1 of Carollia perspicillata. NCBI lineage: Eukaryota > Metazoa > Chordata > Mammalia > Chiroptera > Phyllostomidae > Carollia > Carollia perspicillata. The sequence continues at coordinate 20,155 of PVKM010011440.1, forward strand.
AGTGATTTGTAAATTGTTGATTCAGTGAACTTGAATACTAACTCACGGATCAATGTATAACAAGAATTCAATGTATAACAAGAATTCAATGTATAACAAGAATTCATTTGAAACCATACTATAGCCTATTGATTTCCTCTTCTAGATAATGTTGAATAGGAAAAACTAAAATAAAACAGGCTATTCTACTTACCTGCCAAGAGAGACAATTCAATTCCCAAAAGGAAAAATGTGTCTGGAGTTTTATAGATACCTTCTTTTCAGCTATCACTACCATCCTCGGAAGCAAGGAAGAAGGACCTCTGACAGAGATCCTGTGCTTTAGAGGCCTGTATCTGACTTGAATGCATTACTCTTTACAGAGCCAAGAGTCCACAGGGCCAAGCAGATGTAGTTACCCAGAGCTCGTGTTCCCTTCTTCTAGACCATACCTCAAGCACTTAAGACTCCAAACTCACTTCCAGGACCTGCAGAGGTGTCTTCTCTGGGCCTCCTCCCAAGCACAGACCACATTGCACCTGGGTCAGAGATGTGGCCAACTGGAAACAATTCGAGGGAGTGTGGTTAGAGCTTGGACATCTAAAACTTACGTGTCCTCACACATGAGCAGAAAGTCCCTCAGGACCAAAAGAGAAGGATGAACAAATGAATGGCCAAGGATACAGACTTGGAGCAGCCACCTCTCCAGGCTATCACATTTTAGTGTACAAATCTGAGAAGTCCAAAGATTTCCAGTTTGAACCTGGCCTTTTTCTGATTTGTATAGAGGTATATATTTAAGGTAGGAAGATAAATCTTTTATTTAACATGTACCAGTTTAAAAATGTGAATGTTTAGACATACGGACCACCATTTGTACTCTAATCATAGGTGCTTCAATGTTAAGGGGGGGCTTGCCAGTGCCCACCCTCTCTGTATCCTCCTTCACAAGCAGCTTCTCGAGGTTTCCTTAACTGCTGAATCCCATTTGTTCATCTCATACTTGCTTTTCTCCTCACCAGATTTGGCTTCGTCCCCTACAACTTCAACAAATCTACTACTGCTTATGCTGCTCCTTGCTTTTTGTTAGAAAAGCCCAGCGGTTGTGATCTTCAGGACAAATCCTGTTCTTTTAAAAGAATTATTGGAGTCTGGGAAGGCCAAGATTGAGGTGCCTGCAGTTTCAGTGTCTGTTCAGAGCCCACTTCCTGGTTCCTAGATGGCAGTCTTGCTGTGTCTTTGCTGTTTCATACAGCAGAAGGGGCAAGGGAGCTCCCTAGGGTCTCTTTTATAAGGGCTCTCATCCCATTCATAAGAGCTCTGCCCTCATGACCTACCACCTTCCAAAGACTCCATCTCCAAACACTACCACATTTGGGATTAGGTTTCAACACATGAATTCTGAGGGGACACAAACATTCTGTCTATGGCAACTTCATTCCAGATTTGGTTCTAACTGAACCAGTCTCGTCCAGTATGTATCAACCTTTTACTTTCTCTTTGCTAGAGCAGCCTTTCTCATTATTTTTTTAACCTAGAGAATGCTTGAAATAATTTTAAGAGTAAAGAAGACCTTGTATGAAAATTGTTCTGTATACAACTCTCATGTTAGTATGGAAAATAAGTTGTAGACAAAATAATCCAGCAACAATTTTCAATGCTTTGTTTTTTAATGATTTATTTATTGAGGCATAATTGACAAATAAAATTGTAGGATATTTAAAGTGTACAGGGTGAAAAATATATATGAAAATAAAAAATATATTTTTACCCTGTACATTTAAAAAACATATACATATAAGTTACATATATGTGTGTGTGTATGTGTGTGTATATATATATGGTGAAAGAATTCCCCCATCAATTTAATTAGCACATCCATGACCTCATATATTTACCTTTCTTTTTCTTTTTCAGAGAGAATATTTAAATTCTACTCTAAGCACATTTTAAATAGACAATACAGTATTATCAAATGTAGTTACCATGTTATACCCTAGAGCTTCAGACCCTATTCCAAAGGGACCCACACATAATACATAATAATTAAATTATAAAAAGTTAAAAATAAAAAGAGCATTTTAAAAGTATCAAGAAGAAATAAACTTGTTACATACAGTGGAATTATGGTAAGACCATGAACAGTCTTTTCAGCAGAAAATTTGCAGGTCAGAGTGGCATAATGTATTCAAAGTGCTAAAGGAAAAAAAAACCTCTCAACCCAAAATGTTCTATCCAGGCAAGTTATCCTTTCAGAATTGAAAGAGAGATAAAGAGTTTTCCAGACAAACAAAAGCTGAAGGACTTATCTTACATGCACATTAAAGGGAGTTCTTCCAGCTGAAATTAAAAGGTTCTAACTAGTGACAGAGAAATATATGAAAATATAAAACTGACTGATAATGGTAAATCTTTACTTTAATCCAGAATACTCTAACATTGTAATGGTGGTAGGTAAATTACTTATAATTCTCATATGAAAGTTAAAAGACAAAAGTATTAAAAATAGCTATACCTGAAATGATTTTATGATATACATAGTATAAAAAGTTATGAATTGTAACAATGAAAGAATAAAATGGAGGGAGTATAAATATGTCGAGCTTTTGTGCACATTTGAAATTTAGTTGTAATCAGCCTAAAGTAGATGATTATAAATATAATGAAACTTCAAGGTCAACAAAGCAAAAACCCATAGTAGATACAAAAAATAAAGAGAGAATAATCTGAGTATATCATGGCAGAAAGTCATCATATCACCAAGGGAAAGAGCAAGAGAGGAAGAAAGAAATGGAGGAATCACAAAACAGCCATAAAATAATCAACAAAATGGCAATAGTAGATCCATACCAATTAGTAATTACTTTAAATGTAAATGTACTAAATCATTTAATAAAAATACAGAGAGTAGCTGAATGGATAAAAATACAAGACTCAGCTATATGCCTGCAAGAGACTCACTACTGCTTTAGGACCCACACAGATGGAAAGTGAAGGGATGGAAAAAGATATTCCATTGAATGGGATCCAGAAGAAGGCTGTAGCTATAATTATATTTGCCAGAATAGACTAAGTCAGAGTGTAATAAGAGACAAAGAAGGTCATTATATAATGATAACAGGATCAAGTCAGTAAGAGGATCTGACATTTGTAAATATTTATGCACGCAACACAGAAGCAACTAAATACACAAAGCAAGTATTAACATTAATGAAGGCAGAAATAGACAAAAATACAATAATTGTTAGATCATCCAGACTAAACCATCAGTAAAGAAACTACATATAAAGAATATATATATAAAAAATATGGTCTGATATATAGTGTGAATATATGTGTATATATATATATTTATCTTTAGTTAAATCCAGACTAATATATATAGATATATTGATATTTATATATATTTATATTTTAATATTTATATATTCATATATATTTATATATGTAAACAATCTGGCTTAATATATATATAAAACATTCCACACAACAGCAGCAGAGTACACATGTTCTCAAGTGTACAAGGAACATTCTCCAGGGTAGAGCATGTTATACTATAAAATGTCTTAATAAATTTAGAAGATTGAAATCATATCAATTATCTTGGACAAAGATAATGGTATGAAATTAGAAATTATTACAAGAAGGAAATTGTAAATCACACACATGTGGAGATCAAACAACATGCCCCTGGGCAACCCTGGGTCCAAGGAGAATCAAAAGAGATGAGAAGTATTTTCATTCAAGTGAAAGTGCAGCTGGCCAAAACGTACGGGACGCAGCAAAAGAAGCTCTAAGAGAAAAGTTTATAGCGATAAACACCTACATTAAGAAGAAAGAAAGATCTGAAACAACCTAAATGTAAACTCCAAGGAATCAGAAAAAGGGTAACTGAACTCATAATTAGCAGAAGGAAGGAAATAACAAAGATTAGAGCAGGAATAAATAAAATACAGACAAAAAATAGAGTGGAAAAGATCAATGGAACTAAAAGCAGGTTTTTAAAAAAGATAAACAAAATAGACAACTTTAGTCAGACTTACCAAAAAAAAAAAAAATAAGAAGAGAGGACTCAAATTAGTAGAATTGGAAATAAAAAAGGAGACATTATCACTGATACAACACAAATACTAAGGGTCATAAGAGACTACTATGAGCGATTATACATTAACACATTGGACAAATGGATACATTTCTAGAAACATACAACCTACAAAGACTGAATTATGATGAAACAGAAAATCTTAATCAACCAATTAAAAGTAATGAGATTCAATCAGTAACCCAAAACCCTCCAACAAAGAAAACTTCAGAATAGATGGCTTTGCTGGTGATTTACACCAAAACAATTAAAGAAGAACTCATATCAATTCTTATCAAACTTTTTCAAAAAATTGAAGAGTCAGGAACACTTCCCAACTCATTTTACGAGACCTGCAGTATGCTGATACCAAAACCAGACAAGGACACTAATGAAAAGAAAAGTGTAGGCCAATATCCCTGATGAACATAAATGGAAAATCCTCCACAAAATACTAGCACACCAAGTGCAGCAATGCATTTGAAGGATCATGCACCATGATCCAGTGGGATTGTTCCAGGGATACGAGGCTCTTTCAGTATCCACAAGTCAATCAAAGTCAGATGCCGCATTAACTAAATTAAGGATAAACATCTTATGATCATCTTAACAGATGCAGAAAAAACCGCATTTGACAAATTTCAACATCCTTTCATGTTAAAAACTTTAACAGAGTATAGAGGGAATATACCTTAACATAATAAAGGTCATATATGACAAGCTCACAGCGAACATACTCAAGGTATAGAGCTAAAAGCTTTTCTCTAAGATTAAGAATTAGACAAGGATGCATACTCTTGCACCTTTATTTCACATATTACTGGAAGAAGTCCTAGGGAGGGCAATTAGGTGAAGAAAAGAAATAAAAGGCATCAGAATGAGAAAGGAAGAAATAAAAACTTACTCTTTGCAGATACCATGATACCATATATAGAAAACCCTAAAGACTCCATCAAAAACCTGTTAGAACTAATAAATTCAGTTAAGTTGCAGGTTAGAAATTTAGTATACAGAAGTCAGCTGTGCTTGTATACAACAAAATTAACTACCAGAAAGAAAATTAGGAAAACAATCCCATTATAGTAGTATCAAATAGATTAAAACAGTTAGGAATAAATTTAACCAAGAAAGTAAAAGTGCTTTCATAAGTGAAATATTATATTTTTAATTGATTTCATTTTGACTAATGTATTCACCTTTTTCCTGTTGTTCTACCTCTCCATAAGGGATTTCTACTCTGCCACAAGCCAACATGTTGGTAAAGGAAACTCTTGCTTGTACTTTATTTAAAACTTCGTGTTTGATTTCCAAAAAGGAAGCAAATACACTTGAAAGTCTTATTATAAATTTCTAGTACATATAATGCTAATGAGATTTGGTAAATGGTATATGGCATGTTCAACAATAGTTGTATTTTTCTTCATTTAATGCTAAAAATGACTTTTTCTTCAAATTTTCCTTTCAAAGTTATTTACTATTTTTGAAATTATTATTGTCTACTTTTATAAATTCAAAAAATATGTAAAACAAACAAAAAAATTCTTTTCAATAATTATCTTGAGCCAAGATGGAATTTAATTTTCCTAATAACAGGCTCTGTAGATTGCATGTATTTATTTTTTATTATTGTTCAGTTACAGTTGTCTCACCTTTTCCCCATTGCTTTCTCCTACCCTGCCCGCCCACACTCCCACAGTCGATCCCTCCCCGTTGCCCATGCCTCCATTGGTGTTCTTTTTCTTGCCCCCCCCTTCTTTCCTCTGTTGTCCCCTTTCCTCCTCCCCTCTGGTCACTGTGAGTTCTTTATTTCCAAGTCTCTGGTTCCATTTTGCCCATTTGTTTGTTTTGTTAATTGGGTTCCATTTATAGATAAGGTCATATGGTATTTGTCTTTCACGTCCTGGCTTATTTCACTTAGCATAATGCTCTCCAGTTCCATCCATGCTGTCTCAAAGGGTAGGAGTTTCTTCTTTTTGCTGCGTAGAATTCCATTGTATAATGTACCACAGGTTTTTGATCCACTCACTCACTAATGGGCACTTAAGACTGTTCCCAGCACCGGGCTATATTGTAAGTAAGACTGCTGTGAACGTTGGGGTGCATAGGTTATTTTGAATTGGTATTTCAAAATTCTTAGGCTGTAATCCCAGCAGTGGAATCACCAGATCAACAGGTAGTTCTATTCTTAGTTTTTTGAAGAAATTCCGTACTGTTTTCTGTAATGGCTGCACCACTCTGCATTCCCACCAACAGTGCACTAGGGTTTCCTTTTCTCCACAACCTCCCCAGCTTGTTGTTTGTTGATTTATTAATGATGGCCATTCTGTATGGTGAGAAGTGGTATCTCATTGTGGTTTTATTTGCATCTCTCTAATGGCTAGTGATGTTGGGCATTTTTTTTTCATGTGACTTTGGGCCCTCTTTATGTCCTTCTTGGAGAAATGTCTGTTCAGGTACTTTGCCCATTTTTTAAAACAGTCTGGTACTGGCATAGGAACAGACACAGAGAGCAATGGGACAAAATAAAGAGCTCAGAAATAAACTCATGTCAATATGGTCAGTTAATATTTGACAAAGGGGATAGGAACATAAAATGGAATAAAAAGAGCCTCTTCAATAAACAGTGTTGGGAGATCTGGACAAGTACATGCAAAAAAATGAAACAAGACCACCAACTTACACTATGCACCAAAATAAACTCAAGATGGGTAAAAGACTTAAATATAAGTTGTAATACTATTAAAGTCCCAGAGGAAATCACAGGCAGGAAAATTTGAGATATCCCACGCAGCAATATTTTCATGAATACATCCCCTAGGGCAAGGGATATAAAGGAAAGAATAAACAAATGGGACTATATCAAACTGAAAAGCTTCTGCATGGCTAAAGAAAACATCAACAAAATGGAAAGGGAACCAACCATATGGGAAACCATATTTGTCAATGATACCTTGGACAAGGGTTTCATCTCCAAAATATATAAAGAACTCACACAACTCCACATCAGGACGACAAGCAATCCAATTTAGAAAATGTAGACTTCATTTAAATATAGGTCATGAATTGATTTTAATTAATGTTACTTCAACATGAAAATGCATTAGCAATGTTGAATAGCAGAGCTACAAAAACTGTTAGCCAAAACAATATGAATAAAAATATATGTTAAGCACGATTTTAAACAAGACTTTGAAAAACATTTTCTTCCTGAAGGAAACATTTTCTTCACACATCAGTCTCAAGTACATGCTCAGACAGTTAAAAAATTCTTATACACTTACATTGTTTTCTTGATCTCTTTTATAAGTCTGTACATGCCTATACTGTAAACAAATAATTAAATTCACCTCTTTGTTGTGAAATTATGTGCTTGTTTTTTACTACACAAACAAAAAAAAATGAAGTTCTTAGACTGAGCAAGAGTCAGAGAAAGGGCCCTCCCCTGACCAGACACTCGGGGGTGGTTTTGTCCTGCATTTCGCCCGAGAGAATTTCAGTAAGATGAGAGACTTGCTGACAATCTTTCTCACTCAAATCAGTCGGTATGGGAAAAACTTTTAAGGTTTCCTGTTGCAACATGATCTTTTTCCCAATGCTTTGTTTCTTTTAAAGCCAAATGTCTTGTCACTTGAAGTCAAAACATTTTCTTCAGGGCTTTGCAGAGACTTGCCCGACTGGTTCATGTGATTAAAAATGTTTGCAAAGCAGGTTACTCTGAGCTATTTATCAGCCAAGCACTTGCTAAAATCTGGCGTTCTTTGTCCTTTTAAGGATTCCTGCAATTTACCTTTTAATACATACAACCTATAGAGATCTCTTACCATATGGATTTCTGTAGATAGCAGATTTATTGTCCAGGTTTCTAAAACTTTTCGAGTGAGCTGGTCTTTGTTGAATGAAGTTAACTATATTTTATAGCATCATCTACAATCTTTTTTTATGTCAAAAAGTTTTTGACACTAGCTCCTCTCAGTACAGATTAGCGTAATGGGTATGACAGCACAGATGCCAATAGTCCCCCCAAACAGGCCTTTTGTTTCCAGATATATTGGCCCAACATTCATTAGATCTCAGCCTTTCCTTGTTGGGGCAAGCTAAATGCATCAAGTTTTCTTGAATTTTATCACCATTTAGAAATCATATAAATGCTACAGCATGACTTGTACTGATGAAATCTAATGAATCATCAGCCTGCAATGGAAGCTGTTGTTTCAGTTTTTACCCCAAATCTCTTCGGCATCATGTGACATACCATCAACGTGACAACTGATGACAGCATGTAACATGGGATCTTTTCCATTTCTCATACTGGGCAGCACTTTCCTTACTTTATATTTATCTTCTGGCATTATTAGATTTTCACTAAGTACATGATTTTTTAAAAAATTTCTGGGCAAGAATTCTATTACTAAATAATTCAATTCCTGAGTCTTTTGACTGTGACTTCTATAAAAATGAAAGTTTTGCTCTTGTTTCGAGGTTCCAATAGCCTTCTAAAATAATCAATACCTTTATTTGTCAACTGGCTATGATTTGTATTCATGTCTTTTTAATTTTCCTGCAACCATTGATGTATTTACACAATGGAATACAGCAACTTGGATGACCAACCCATGTAAATCTCACTGATGACTAGTTGTTGCTATAAAACAAACTTATTTTGTACCTCTTCTCCTACTAGTACAGGGAATGACTAACAAGTTTGTAACTCTTCGCACCAACCTTATCACAATTACCCATAGACCTTGGTCTAGAATCCTCCTCCACCTCAAACTTTGTCTTCAAAAAATTGCCACAATGAAATGCCAGACATTTTGGGAAACAAACAGTGGTAAAGTATCAAACAGAATGACATAATAAACAACAAGTGAGAAAAATGACAAAATCATGAAACTGCACAAAGTACTTTACTGCTAACCTACACAATTCCTGTTTTGCAACGTTCACAAGCAACAGCATGGCAGTTTAAAAGAAACTGTCATGACACAAAAATACCTTCTTCAGAAAAAAATGTCCCACAATTTTCTATTATAACGGTAGAATGCAGTCACTCCTATAAGGCAGTCATTGGCACATAAAAAGAGGTGGTGGGAAATAGTTTTGGAGGGGGAGGCTGGCGTCCTCCATCTACTGCCCTCCCTTTTGTGCAACACAGTGCCGACCACCTGTCAGTGATCTCGCCCAACTCATGCAAGAGCGCAGAATTACTCTACCTGCTGGACGCTCTCAGACGCAGCTGCCCGACCACTAATGAAATTGCTGTGGGGGCCACTCAGGAGCACTGCAAGTGCTAACATTGCATGGTGTATTTTACAAAATGCTCCCCTCTTTTTTAAAAAATAGTGAAACCCCTAGTGACATCTTGTAGAATCCATCTTGCTCAGCTGAGAAAACTGCTTTATTTACCCTGATTTATTTCATTTCCGAGAATGCACCATGTTCTTTCCACTTCTTGCTCTTCACATTATCATTTTTTCTGCTTGGGATGCCTCTGCTCACTGGCTCCCAGACACGCAAGACTCCATGTTCATTCATGTTCCCTCATTATATCCTTTCACAGGTTCCTATACTGTCATTTATAATACTAACCACAATTGTATTTAAATAATTAATAATGTCAGAGGTGGTTTACCATCATTTTCTTCCACTTGGACAAAACTGGCATGATTGAAAGCTGCGTCTTTTGTCTTACCTGTGAAATCTCCACTGCATACTATAATTAGGGACTCCAAGAATAATGCTTACCTTGGTTTTTGGGCTTGGAATTGGCTGAGTGAATATTTGAACAAGTTAATGAACAAGCGGAAGCCATGGGACTCTCACAAGTGGCAGCACAGTAGATCGTACAGCTGACCCAGGGCTTTCTGTGAACACTCTGGTGGGAAAGCTAAGAAGGCAGGGATGAAGCCCAATGGAACATGCTTAGAACCATCCCAAACTTTTGTTTTCAAAACTGGGCATAAATTATAGTAAAATTTGGGGAACATAGAGTTTCAACTTCATGTGAGAGAAAACATTCTCAATTTTCTGGCATGAAATTTCTAATGTGTCTTGTTAGGTTAGCGTTTATCAAGTGAAATTTGTTCTCAAAATTCTAGAAATAAAATAACTTACAGATAAATGAGGTGATTGTGTTTACGGCCACACCGGTTCCTAGAGGAGGGCTTGGCTCCCTCTCAGCGTGGGCTGCGCTCCCTGCCTCGAGAGCCCTGTGTGCCCATCCTGGGGAATGCGAATGGAGGACATGGGCGGCAGCAAACAAATGGGCCCTGAGTTTCAATTCCATGTGTATGTTTTATTTTTAATGATCACAGTGGGGAGTTTTAAAAGATTGCTTCCATTCAAAGACATTCTCTGGCAGAAGGTAAAAACGCCAAACTAAGCAGTTATTAATCTCTTTCCAGAGACGCTGCACAATGGCAATATTAAAACACTGCCTCTGTACTTTCTATGCCCTGTGCCAAGTCAAGAAATGGATTTTAGAGTTAGAGATTGAATATGAGACTTCTAGATCTGTGATATATACGAAATGTTTCCATTCCGTAGACCATAAAAAAAGAACACCTGTTTTGGTTTTAGAACAGGCTTTGAATTCAAGTTGTTCGAAATTCTTTCCTCAGATTTCTCCGGTCCAAGTACTAACCAGGCCCAACCCTACTTAGCTTCTGAGATCAGATGAGACTGGGTGTGTTCAGAGTGGTATGGCTATAGACTCACATTTCCCTCTGATCCTGGTAAAAATGTAATATTTGTTCTATTTTATCGCATTAAAGAACTATTATCATTGGAAGGGTACATATTAAAATAAATTTCCAATAAGGCATGTAAACTTTTGTTTTAATAGATATATTTTCTACATATTGTGAATTTTTCTAGTAACAATACTATTCTAAGAAACACCTTCACTGTACTTTAAATTTACCATTCAAACTCAGCCAAAAAATCAGCATCAGAAAACATTATACCTCAAATGAAAAGTTGAACAAATCTGTCACAAGAAAAAATAAGCTCACCTTTTCTTCTTTAAACATTTATTTTTAATAAGATTTTTTATTTGTTTTATTTTTAGACAGAGGGGAAGGGAGGGAGAAAGAGAGGGAGAAAATCTTCAATGTGTTTTTGCCTCTTACATGCCCCCTACCGGGGACCTGGCCTACAACCTAGGCATGTGCCCTGACTGGGAATCAAACCAGTGATACTTTGGTTCACAGGCCGGTGCTCAATCCACTGAGCCACACCAGCTAGGGCTAAACTTACCTTTGTACTTCAAAATTTAAAAACTCACAGATGTTTATAAAATTTAACATTTATATTTCAATAAGCTAGTAGCCAAAAATTGATTTTGGTAGAGAATATGTTGTAGAAACCTTTTATTGCAAGAATGGTTCATTCAGTGCACACCTGCTCTATTTCCAAATGCCAGGGTAAGGTTTCTACAGGAGAATTCAGCTAATCTATGTGTGATTTTAATGGGGAGGACTCCCCAGATTCTAGTATTCAACTTGAGTGTATTGTTTATTTCTTTAATAGGCAGAGAACTTGCTTCACCTCCAAATGGTTGCTCTCAGGTTTTCAAGTGTTATGGAAATCGGCATTTCAGTTTAGTCGTGAATTCTCAGAAAGTGAACAATAAGCATTCTCCACCTAGAACAAGTAACTCAGTCTATGAAACCATGACCAGCAAGGACAGAAATAGCCCTTAACATTAACAGTTACAAATTTCATTATTTTCCCAATAAGCGTGTTTCACTGTAGTCATTTAATTAATGAAATATATTTCAAAAATAAGCATTAAAACACTACTAAAAGAGTAAATAAATCTAAGACTCTATGGACATATTCAATTCAGGACATTATATTCTATAGATGGAAGGAATTTTTCTGCAAACTTCCTCTAAATCACTCTCCCAGGAAATAAATGGAAGAAGCTGTGTTTCAACATTTTATAAAACGAAATGACTTTGGATTTCATCTGATTTTTCCATTACTGTATTGCTTTTATAAGTTCCAAGTTGCAAGACGGGTAAAATTTTCAAGATACTAGAAATGTCTTTCTATTGCCTGGAGAAAGGGAGCAAGTAGTGCAGGCGTTATGAATACCTGTGTAAACACCATCGTGAACAAGAGGGCAATCAGAAAAACAGCTTTACTTTTTTCACTGTTGAAACCTGTTTAGCACTTACCCTGCCCCTTGATGAAATCTTAAGTAAACCCATGACGTTCCTGGTCACAAATGGGTAATGAAAACTTCCCAGGGGAGAGCGGTTGGGAGAAAATGGAGAAAACTGTACTTGAACAATAATAAAAAGAAAAGAAAATTTCCCAAGCCTCTTCAAGGCACAGATCAATCTCATTTCTGTAATTAATAGGCACAGTCTTGTGTAATAATTGATGCTCCAAATTTATTTATAAATTAATTGTCTCCCTCCTTGAAACTACCCCACTGGCCTCCTGTAGGGGGAAATCTGGGGAAAGGCTTGGTGAGATTCTTTCTCTCCCAATATACCCTGTTTCATCTAGCAGTTTTTGACCCTTCCCTGCTGGAAGTATGGATGGGGCAGAGGCAGTAAAATTAAGAAAACATTCAGGACTTGGTGTCAGCATTCTCTGGACATGGATGTCATTTCTGCCGCATTACAGTATTTTCATGAACTCCCTGGAGCTGCCTCCTCAACTTTGGGGATCTCTCATGAACTATGACCTTGACAAAGATAACACATCTTTCTCAAACTGCTTTCTCATATTGTCTTCTATAGCTCCTTTGCCTCCAGCAGAGTACTTTGAGATTCTTCTTGCTCAACCCCTCTTATCCCTCAGGACCAGGGGTCTTAAAAAGGCTCATGTTTTGTTTTGTTTTTTTCTTTTACTGCCTGGCTTATTTCACTCAGCATAATGCTTTTCAGTTCCATCCATGCTGTTGCATAGGGTAGGAGCTCCTTCTTTCTTTCTGCCACATAGAATTCCATTGTGTATATGTAGCATAGTTTTTTGATCCATTCATTTACTGATGGGCACCTAGGTTGCTTCCA
>PVKM010011441.1:0-33184 GCA_004027735.1 Carollia perspicillata
AATATGGGGGTTGAGAGAAATCTCTCTTTTGGGAAGAGGAAGTTGTTCATACATTGACTGATCGCCTCAATAAAACTGACACAAAAAGAAAACTAACCATTTTCTTATGACTTTTTTTAAAATTCCAGAATATAGCCAGTGGTAAAATGCCCAAGTGCAGTTCAGCAAAAGCAATTCTATCAGAGGCCAAGCCACTGCCATCCAGTGCACAGCTCCCCAGGGGTCACAAATCCAGATTCAGTCCACTAGGGTCTAAGAGAAAATAACCCTTTTAGATGGACAGAGTGAACTCTTCATGTTGGCAAGAATATTTTTATTTCACTCTTTCTAAAGTGCAGAATTCATTTTTTTCAAAGAAAAGGTAAATTCCCCAAATTAATCTCCATAGAAGTATGCCACACGTCTATATGGTATGTCAAACAGCATGATGGTTTAATGACCAGTTATCCAGAAAGGGAATCACTGTGAGAAATGTCTGTTTTGATATATTTTCTTTCTGAGGTCAAAGCAGTAGTGGCATTTCTATCTGGCCATATTCTCTATCAAGGTTCACTTTGAAGGCTTTCAAAGGCCATGTTTGGAAAATGAAAATAGTTCTCATTTTTATTCCTTTGACCTTCAGGTCAGCATGTAAAAATGGCAATCCTTTTAATCCCTGGGAAAAATACTTTTAGACAAACTGTTATAGGTGTTCTTTTTTTCTGGGAATAAATTAAAAGTAATGAAACTATTATAGCTAATGCACTGGCATAGTAGGGAACTAAAGATAGAGCAGTTATAAATCACTTTTCCGTTTAGAATTTATAGACTTAAGATATGACACATTTAATGGAAGTCTTGAGGGCAACAATAACATTAAGTGATATACTAAAAAACAGAGGATCAATTTTTTCTTTGTAATAACAGGTATTTCATATATCACTAGAGACTATAAAATAGTAATATATTGATTGACAGAGCTAATATTTTGTATGATATATATTCCCATTGTGTGGATGCATTTTACCCTCGAACTTTTTCTTCCAACACCCAGGAACTGCTGCTTTAAGGGGGAAGAAAAGCTTGAGGACTATCCAACAACTAGTAGAGGTTTCCCTGGCAACAACGAGTGTCCATTTATCTTGCAGTTTCAATGGTGTCATTCAAAATCCTCTCACTTCACTGAAAAGCAAGGCGGGAAGAGGAACTATCGTGCATTACTTTGAATTAGAGAGCAACCTACTTTCAAAGGTCCTGCAATTGGTTTCAGAGAGCCTAACACTGTTTCTGTATATCTTGATGGTGGAGATGATGATGGTGGTGGTGGTGGTGGTGGTGATGTTTTTCTGTTACAAAATTTGTGGAGACAATGTTTTAGAGTATGTTTTAATCTAAAATTCTAAGGTTTGCTTTTTTTTGCTACCAGAACGAAATTTCAGATAACTTTTAGTAGATTTATACGTAAAGCTTTACAAGTTTCTCTATTCTTGTGTACATTTGTTATGTAAATAAGAAATTTCCTAGGATGATATTAGTATTATATCATCTCATAACTTATTAGACAACATGTAAATGTAAATGGACCTTTCTAATGGACACAAATACAAAAATATACTTATTATACTTCCATAGATATTATCTTAAATATTCATTATACTTTATCAACAGATTTTTCTTAATATTTTTACTCTAAATGCCTCTTAGCTATATAAACCAAGATTAATGTAATTTCTCTAAATCCTAAGAGCATCTCATACTCATATCAAATTCTGGATTTTATACCTAGCTTGAATTTCAGATTCTGAAATCCCAAAATCTTTGAAACACAAAGTGTTTTCTAATTTATTTAATGGAAAAAAATCTGCTTTGAATTGACTACAATGCTAGGCATGTAGTCTTCATTAATCAAATTTAGTTTGAATATTTATATATCTTACTGTCATATATGTGTTAATTCATATTCCTTAATGTATATACTGTATAAGCAATTCATACCTTTCTGAAATTCAAAACATTCTGCTTTCTGTTTCCAAGGGAGAATGGACCTAGATAGATACATCATTATGGACAGATAGAAACAACAAATGAATAATTTGAATATAAAATAAGTCAGCTTTTAACTGACTGATTAAAACTATTTATGAATTCATAATGATATAAACAGACATCATAAACAGCTCTTCTTTATAAGTTAATTTACATACATTATGGTCTTTGTATATATAAAATACATAATTATAATAAGTTAAGTAGCATTACCTAATTATATATAAATACAAGTAATATAAAATAAAGCATACACTATTAAATATATGTAAATATATGTTATATATGAATTATAAAACCATCAGTGATTGATAATACTTGTGGATGAAAGGTTAATGAGTGTAAAGATACTTACGTAGTTTAAAATATCTCCCTACTAATTATTGATAGATCTGATGGTAAAATATAGTAACTTTATAGTAGAGAAACTTCATAGATAAACCTCAGCCATTTGATCAAATTTAGTGTCAAAACATTGAGACAAACCAGAATTATTTTTCTCTCCATTGCATTTACTGAGAAAAAATATCACTCTTAGAGCATTTCTTCCATAAATATATAAAGTGTGTCTGATGAAAAAATTATAAGATTAACACACATTGACAGATATTTTACAAATAACTGGTCTCTCCTTCTCAAAAAATATTAAGATCAATGAAGACAAAGTCTGAGGAGACATGTCATTTACAAAAGAGATATAACAAGCAAACATCATTCCAGCTGATGCAATTGTGACCAAGATAATCTGACATGGAGTTGACTCCAATCAAAGAGAAAGGAATAATCCTGATTATTAATAAGGGTATGAAAATGATGCTGAGTGTGATCCTCTTCTCTCTAAACAAAAGCAATAAGGGAAGTTAAAAATCCCTTTTCTGTGGCAACTAATGACTAGAAATCAGTGGAAGAAAAAGTAACAAATATAGAAACAATGAAAGAAAATTAGCAATAGTAAAAGAAAAAAGAAATACAGATTATTATGCTGAGGGAACTAAAAGTTGTCTTATAATATTCAGTCCTAAATATCCAGAAAATAACTGACTTATTGTATTATGGAATAAACATACTGGTTTTAGTCAATAGAAAAAAATGAGTGTTTTATAAGGAACAGATACTCAAATAGCTTGGTGATTTAAAGAGCTAAAGCTTGGGTCTTGATCACATTTTCCTGATAAGAAACTTCTGTTGTGTAGAATTTTGCAATGTGACTATCATGTAAATTTTCTTTTTAAAAAAGAAATTAAAGGGAAAATGAAAAATGTAGGTGGAATTTTATTCTACAATGAAATAATAAAATAAAATGTGTCTTTACTATTACTTCTCCCTCTATAATTTTTGTCATTAATGATATGGACATTAACCATCCAGATTTAAGATTTGGAATTTTTCTCCCAGATTTTCCTCTTTAAATCAGTCACTTGTCATCATTATTCTTCTTTTCATTTATTTGTACACACTCTCTTTATATCCAACCTGATTGAGATGCTTTCAGTTCAAACATTTATTTTATGTACTGGGTTAATCCCTTACTTTCCAAACGGCTCTTCTTGACTCCAACCCATTTGATTCTTATTCATTCATAATCCACAATCCTGTAAGTATTTTTTTAATGCACCAATGCACTATTGTAGAAATTTGTTAGTCTTTCCTTTGTTGTGGGAAAAGGTTGAAACTCATCATCACAGCCCATAGTTCTGAAAAAATTCAAAGCAGATTTTTAAAAATTAAAATTCAGATGCTTGAAATTTCAGTTCTCTCATAAGCCTCCTATTTTTATGTAACCACTAAACAGAGACTATTTCATACTCTAAAACTACTGCTACTACAAATAATAATAGTAATAATAATAATAGCAACTACAGCAACAATTATAGCTATCTTTCTTGATATTGGTGGGGGAGTCATTACTGTAAAATGTAACTAGATTGTAGATATTCAAATAGCTACTAGATAGGAAGCTACGGTGCTGGTAATGTTCTACCTTTTGATCTGAGTGCTAGTTACACAGGTCAGTTTGGTTTGGGAGAATTCATCATATGTAAAATTATGATTTTGCAATTTTTGGTATGTACATTATAACAGTAATTTTTTAATTGTGGATTTAAGAAAAAGAAAAAGGTACAGTAAAGAGAAAAAAGAGAGGAAGAAATATGTGTTAATATGTGCTCATTTTAACAAATAATGCAGCGGCAAATCTAAATTTTTCATGCATAATTATTAAATTAAGATTACTGAAATTATCTTAACAAACAATGATTTTCTTGAGATTTTTATATTGGCTACCACTCAAATTACATAATATATACATCTTAATATTGATATTTATATTCCAATTAAGAGCAGAAACCTTCCAAAACTTTTATTCTACATCTTATAGCTGGATTTATTTTTCTGTTAGATATTTTTCAAATCATTACTTCAATAGAGAAACAGGTAATGAATGTATCCATATTTATTTATGTCTTTCCCCACCCCTACTGTCAACGCAACTGTATTGTTTGCTCAGTGAGCTGGTTTTGCACCTCAGGATGTTTACTCGGGCAAATTCAGTGCCTGATCTTCTAATGTCTGGTGTTTGGCAATAAAGTCCCAGTCGGAGTTTCCAACTAACAGCAGTTTACATTTATTCTGTTTTACAATCTTACTTCCTTCCCTTTGATTGCATCAAGACAATTGCTCCTAGGGATACCTGAACCTGAGATGAACTGAAAATATTTTACAGCTTTTGAACTTGCCAGCAGTAGAAGTAAAATTCATACCAATCCCAGCACTCTAAACAGCTGTTACTATAAGGTGATGTTGCTAAAAAATCCCAAAATAGAATGAAGCAAATACCATCCCTGCAAGGGTGCAACTGAGTTTTAGATATCTCCAGCTGGAAACTTAATTGTAATTTAAACAGAGCATACAGAAACAGTTTCCCTGCATCTATTCACCATACTTTATTGAATAGAATAATTTAATCAATAAGACACAATACTCCATAGTGTGATACCATCTGAATTCTAGAAGCAGAGAAATTTGAACTTTCCTCATTATTTCCATCTAGCTACACTGCATTTCTCTAGGACTTAGGTAATATTTCCATTCTAATCAAGTCTTTAAACACTTCTCTTTCTCGTGGCAGTGCCCCATTGCCAAAGACCACCAGAATGTCTTGGTTTACTCTTGTTTGCAGCAAGAAAATCCATATGCAATGTCTTGGTAAGAAGTCATATTAACCAATATTCTTCACAGAAACAGAGCCAAAGGAGTTTCTGCATAGAGGTCAGAGAAAGAGACAGGATTTGGCCCACATAATTACTGAAACCAAGTAGTCCCACAGTCTGGCATCTGCAAGTTGGAGAACCACAAAGGCCAGTGATATAATTTAGTCCAAGTCCAAATGCCTGAAACCCAGGAATTCCCAATGTCTAAGGGCAGAAGAAGATGTCCTGTTCAAAAAAGAGAAAGAAATTTTTTTCTTCCTCTGTCTTTTTGCTCTACTCAGGCCCTCAAGAGATTGGGTGATGCCAGTCCCATTGGGTACCATCATCTGCTTTACTCAGTTCACCAGTTCAAATGCTAATCTCTACCAGAAACACCCTTAATGGGCACACTCAGAAAGTGTGATTTACTAGCTATCTGGGCATCCCTTACCCCAAACAACTAAAATATAAAATTAACCATGACAGAGATTATTTTTAAAAGTCTACCCGGGGTTATTTTGGGTAGGATTAAAAGAAGCAGGACTTTCCCCTGGCTTGTTTAACATCAGGAAGTGGTATCTACTCTATGATTGGGTATCTCAAAATACCTTATCTATGTGGAGATAGACTGTAGTGAGGCAAAGGTAATTAATTCAGGAATAGAAGTTTCTCACATTAGTCAAGAAAAGTTGTACTTGGTTATTGTGGCTTGGACAATATTTCAGGCTCAGACATGAGTATATAACTGGTCTTGTCTTTATCCATCATTGTCACAAAAAGGTCTCTCTAATTTTGAGATTCTGTCAAAAAAGTTCAACAGGAGACTCAAAAGCCCAGCTGCGAGGGCCAGGTAAGCTTCCAGCCAACACCAAGGCCTAGCCGAAAGTGCCAGCCAAGTGCCATGTGTCAGGAGCCTGCTCTTTCTCACTTGTTTCTATCGAAGATTTTTAATAGAATGTGAAGTGTAAAATGTAAAAAAAATTAAAAGAAAATTGAGAATTTCTTATAGCGATAATAGTCATTGATTTATTATTATGTGTCCTTATTTTTGGAAGTTAATGCAACATTTTTTCAATTTCCTTGCAATGATGTTATTTAAGGCATGTGTGGTGGTTGACAAGGACACTATTTGTTTTGAGGACTTTTTAGAATTAGATTTTATTTCAGAAATATATCAGTGTGTATTTGGTGCAAATTTGAAATAATTTACTTCTGGCCTGAACTCTTATTGATGATAAATACACCTCTACCTATTTTAATGTATACTGATCAAGTCAAGTAACAGAGGGCCATGGTGAGCTCCTTGCTTTTCTGATCTGTGTTCCAAATGATGAGTGTGATACCATGGCCACTACCAATGCAAGCTGATCCAACAGCATATTTTCCACCTTGACACCTTAATTCATGAGCCAGATAATAATTGATCCAGATTCTTTCAGTGACTGATTCAAAGTAATGGCTCTTACATTCACATTGATTTTACTTAAGTCAAGATCCAAGCTCCTCTTAGCTGCCAGGTACCGGGGAGCAAAACCTTAATTTATCTCCACCAAATCATGCCCTTAAGATTCAGTCTTGTTTGTTTTTTTTTTCTTTCCCCCATTGATAGCAGGGACAAAACTGATGGCCATGTTAGAAGGATTATATCCAGACACAAGATAGCCCATAATTCTTGCCAGTAATGGGAACTTATGTTTTATAACAGGATCTTCACTAGCTATGAAAACATCAGATATTCCTGGCACATTCTTTGCAGCGACAGTCTCTTCTTTCTTCAACACTGGAGAAAGTTTATTTAATGGTTCCAGGCTTGTTTGCGACAAGCAACTCATCTATTTTCATTGCCAATTTTCTTCTCTGTCATCATCATAGTTGATACCATCTCATTATTAAAGTAACCAGCTTCATTAACATCTTTACACCTCTGTTGTGACTATAGGGCATATTTGTTACATTCTTCTCTGTTTATTTTCAATTTTGCAGCAAAATTCTTTGCAGTAATTCCCATGGTGAATTGAACATGCTGAGCTGTTAATGCTGCTCACAAAGAAAGAATCGTCCAGCCTGAGATCTAATCCAAACTTGTTTCTAATACACATGTTTCTGACACAGAAGGGAGTCTAGCTCATGTTTTTGGCTGACACAGGACAATTTAAGCATTTTTAACACAAATGTCATGATATCCATTCACAATGGATAGAAAACCAGAATCATGAATGCTATTAATAGTAAGATCTAAGGTCTCTTTTGAGATTCCCACATGCAAATTAGCATGCCTTACCAAGCATGAAGCAACTAAATAATTATTTGACAATTTATTGTAAAAAACACAACTCAAGAACAGACAAATGGAAGATATACATACATACAACAAGGTATAAAGAGGTAATAACTAAAACTTTCATTTTCTTCTGGACACTAATATTAACAAAGCTTCATTTGTTCACCAACCCAAAGCTCTGGTTAATTTATTTTTCAGTTATAACAGAAACACTTGTAGACCAATGTAATTAATCTTCAATAGAATTTTCATCAATCAGAATCTGGGGAGCAAAGTATCATTTGAGGCAATAAGCAGTCATAGATAGAGGCCCTAAAAACATGGAAAACATAAAATCAGTCTTCATTGCCTTCTTATTATTGCACTTCTGGTTTTCTATGTACTGAGTTTCTAAGAAGAATTCTGAATTAAAAGAATTAAAGACAGATGTTTAATATATTGAGATGAAAGTATAATTTTCAATACTATTATGATTTTATAGTAAAAAAAGATCTACAAGATCCAAAATGGTGGTAAATTGGGTAGTTAGTATATTCACCTCATCCTAGGTCCAAAATGGAATTACAACTAAAATAAAGAGCAAGCAACCTGAATAACTGACTGAAGACTAACTGGAGAGAGGTCTTATAACCAAGGATTTACAGAAGAAGCCACATCAAGACTGGTAGGACGGGCAGAGATGCAAAGTGGGCTGATCCCAGTGCCACAGGTGATAACTGAGTATCTGGAGGAACATCTCAGCTGTGGGGGGTTCTGCACAACAAGCATGATGTCTGATCCCCAAGGAAGTCTCCCCAACTCAGAACACCAAAGCCAAGAACAGGTACCCACATAACATCTGGCTGTGAAAATCTGCAGGTATCCTATCACCTGGGGAATGACAAGAGTCTGCCAGAGACACAGCTACCCCTTTTTTTTTTTTGCTTATTTAATTTGTTAATTGAATTTTTTGGTGTGACATTTGTTAATAAATTTATAGGTTTTCATCTGTGTTTGTACTGTGTGTTTACCACTCCAAGTCGAGTCTCCTTTCATGGCCATTTAACTAGCCCTTTACCCACTTCTACCTCATCCCACCCTATATTCCCTCCTTGAAAAAAAAAAATGGGCATAAGAAAACAGCAACCCAAAATCTATGGGACACAGCAAAAGCATTTCTAAGTGGGATATTCAGGCACCCAGTTAAAAGGTAAATGCAAAAAATCTTATTCACAGCAACTTACCCTAGGCTCCAGCAGAGTGAGGGCAGATTGGACTAGACATGTGTGAGGAAAAACAGGTAACATTGATTGTGGGGAGAGAACTGAAGAAACAGAGGCCATGATACTTGTGCTAAGTTATTCTCTAACACCATACACACCATCTTTCTTGGGTGGAGCACTCCCCTCCATACAGTACCAACCTGGGAGAATTCAGTAGTCCCACCCTGCAAAGCTGGTGCCCTGCTGAGAAGGCAGCCTGAGCTGGGATGTAGAAGTCTGGGCAGATTCAGGGGATGTCATTGACTGAGTTGTGTGTCTCTGAGGAGGGGACACCCTATCCATCTTCCCCCAAGCTTGGAAAACCCCACCCCTTTGTGGGAGATACACTAGCACCATCTTCTCCACTCCTTGCAGCCCTGCCTTGCTAAGATCAGGCCCTTGGTAGAATAGGGGACAGACTGAATTGGGTAGGACTAGGACAGGGCCCATTTTTTCCCTGCATGTATGGCTGGTGCAGAGCTCTCCCTTCAAATGCCTGAATCTTGGTCTATCTGGGCCTGATACACTCTGCTAGCCTCACCCCGATGGCTCCTTGAGACCATGCTTGACCATAAATGTCTGTGAGCACCCAACAATGACAGCTAGATTTGGTACACCTATGGCATTTGCTGAGTCACCTCAGACCCAGCACTGACACTGAGTTTGAGCTTGTATCAAACTGATTTGCAAATAGTGTAAACACTATTTGCCCTTACCTGATGACTCACTGAGGACCTACCTCATACAACTTGAGTGCCAACAGAGGAGCTTTCAGTGACTAGGTCTAAAATGCAACTGACAAGCTGAGGCAGGCAGAGGGGGATCTTAGGCTATATTGCAGCTTTTGCTGAACTGTCTCTGGACCTGGTGCTGGTAAAAGCCAACCTTGGTATGCAGGTTGGTCTTTTCTGATGCATACCCAGGCTCAGCAAAGGCAGTCACAAATTGTGGATCATTTTGTAGCTAATAACAGCTGGCCCGGGACCAGTCACAGGCAACATCTAACATTCGTCTGCACCAGAGTCTGTCTCAAAAAGCCCCAGAATCAACACACCCACAGACAACATCAGAGTAGGAGCCAATTAACTTTACAAGCAGCATACCCAAAAGAAGATCTTGACAGGCACCAGACCCTGTGTAGGTGAATTCTGCTTTGTGTGGTCAGCACTTGCACATAGTTTGTATACTGTGGTTGAGACTGATCTCACAATCAGTCAGCCTTAGAGTCTACCCCATGATTGAACAAGTCAACAGCAATCAAGATTCAATTACAGCAGGACAGACACATAATTCACGCAAAAAAAAAACATTCCTGGTGCAGCCACCTCAGGGGATCAAGGAGATTATACCACTGGGTCCCACAGGACACCTACACATAAGGCCACTCTACCAAGACTGAAAGTCATAGCAGGTCCACCTAATGCATAGAAACAAACACAAACAAACAGCCAAAATGGGGAGACAAAGAAACATGCCCTGAATAAAAGAACAGAGGAAATCTCTAGAAAAAGATTTAAGGAGAATGGAACATAGTAATTTACCAGATAAAGAATTCAAAAAAAAGCAATGATGATAAAGATGCTCAAGGAACTTAGTGAAAATAACAGCAACATGAAAAAAAAATATGAAAACAATAGAAAAAGAAAAAATCAGAAATAAAATAATACAAAGTCTGAAATGAAGAATTCATTACAAGGAATAAATAGTAGGTTGGAAAAAGCAGAGGATCCAATCAGTGATGTGAAAGACAAAGTAGCAGAAAACACCCAATCAGAGCATCAAAAAGAAAAAAATATTAAAGGATAATTTATGGGACCTTTGGGACAACATAACAACAACCAAACCATAGGGAGTAAGAGATCAAGAACCTATTTGAAGAAATAAGTACAGAAAATGTCCCTAACCTGGTTAAAAAAATAAAATAAAATAAAATAAAATAAAAAGACACATAGATCCAGGAAGTGCAGAGAGTCCCAGACAAAATGAATCCAAAAGCTCCCAACAAGAAACATAATAATTAACATGGCAATGATTAAAGTCAAAGACAGAAACAAAAAAGTAGAAAGCAAAAGGCAGTTACCTACAAGGAATCTCCAATAAGACAGCTGATTTCAGTAGAAACATTTCAGTCCAGAAAGGATTGGCATAAAATATTCAAAGTAATGAAAAGCAAGGACTTACAATCAAGACTACTTCACCCAGCAACACTATCATTTAAAATTGAAGAAGAAATAAAGAACTTTCCAAACAAAATAAGCTAAAGGAGTTTGTTACCACCAAAACAGTATGACAAGAGAAGTTAAAGTGTTATTTTTAAGAAGAAAAACAGCACTGGCCAGTGTGGCACAGTGGATTGAGCACTAGCTTGTGAATCAAAGGGTCACTGGTTCGATTCCCAGTCAGGGTACATGCCTGGGTTGCAGGTCAGGTCCCCAATAAGGGGCACATGAGAGGCAACCACATATTGATGTTTCTCTCCTTTTTTCTCCCTCCCTTCCTCTCTCTCTAAAAATAAGTAAATACAATATTTTTTTTAAAGAAGCAGTAAAACAACCACAAGAAAAATAGAAACATGAATACAGAGACTAAAATAAAATAAATATATATCTATCAATAATCATTTAACATGAAACAGCTTAAATACTCCAATCAAAAGACACAGGGGAGCTGAATGGTTAAGAAACCAAGACATATGTATACAAAGTCTGTCCAGAAAAATTTCAACCATTGTCAATATAACAAAAACAGTTTGCATGACATTGACGTAACCTGGCATCCAAGGAGAGTTGTCTGGAATGGGCACGTGTGAACAATCACAGTTTCACTGTACTATTCATTTGGGGCTGTAGACTCCCATTGAGTGAGTATGTGTACTGTGTGGTTGTCACATTCAAAATGAGCAAGTAGAGCAATGAATCCGCACCAAATTTTGCATTAAGCTTGAACATTCCTCTGCAAAAACTATTTGGATGATTCAGAAGGCCTCAGATATGGGTAACTGATGATTGGCAGCTTCATCATGACAACACACCTCCTCATGCATCACATCTTGTGCAGAGATTTTTGGTGAAACATCAAATCACCCAGGTTACTCAGCCCAGATTTGGTGCCCTGAGACTTCTGGATTTGTCTTATTAAGGTAGCTTCTGTATCTTAAGTAAAGCCATTAATTAATTAATCAACTTAATTAATGAATGAATCTCTTATATATTATCCAAGAGTTTATAATTATCTGAATTTTTTACATTTTTATTGTTGTTCTGTTACGTCATAAATCCTGATGCATATTCATTAGATAGGAGGTTGGTTTTCGTTCTTTCACACACACCCTCTCCATACTGAAGACACTACTATAAAGTTGTTTTGCAAATTAAGAATAGAAAGCAGAGGTCCATTAGGTGGCTAAGATGTGTTTATAACCAATGTTTAAAAATATATACATATCTTATAGAAATGAAGCTTATAGACAATAATGCATATCTATTTTATATATGTATAGAGATTTTCCCCACAAGCAGCAATTATACATTGACATTGATCGTACTTGTTAGCTACGCTGTCACGTAAAACAGATATGACTGGTCTCTAATGGCATCTGGCAGAAGTGAACCGAGATTAGAGCACACAGATCGGTTAGGCCCCCAAGCCAATCTGTGCAGGTTTCCATTCCGGTAATCGCTGACAGGCGGTAATCATTCTCCTCGGTTACAAGTGCTGACAGAAACTAGAGACCTGTTTTCAAGCTAGATCAAAAGCAGCTAAGTATAAACATAAAAATCCTCTTCAGAGTAAAATTTTAATCTCCTTTTAAGAAAAAAAGGAAGGTATACCATAGTTTTTTTGTTCGTGTTTTCAATTATTTTTCAGCCAGGTAGATTAAGTGTAAACAAGCCAGTGAAGGATAACCACAGCAGGGATGTCTTCTTTTGGAGTTCCCGATAGGAACTCGAGCTGCAGTCCAGAATTCAGCATGGGGCTTTGAACCGCTGCGCTGCTGTTCACCGCCCCAGTCTCCTTTTCAGCTACTTGTTAGAGCTGTGTGAACCTTTTATCTTGTGAAACTTGCCAACCTCAGGAATATTTTATAAGTTACTAGCTTTGCAACTTTTGCAGAATACATTCAAACATCACTTTTACCAGCAGCAAGACTACAAATGTTTTTCCGAAGATGAAAAAATAAAGTATACAAAAAGGAACCCTAGTGGAAACAAAAACTATTGTTTCCCTTCGAACCCTCTTGTTTTCTGTAACTTGAAGTGAAATCATGCCAGGAGTAAAGGTCAGCGGACCATCCTCCTGACGTTATCATTCTCAATCAAATCTCTTTCCAGAAGTGCAAAACCACTGTAAGTAATAAGCTTCTTCCACTATTTTTTTCAAACTTTTAATTGCCTTTCTTGGTTAAAATATTTCTTAATAATTTATTATTTTCATTTCCTTTTTTCAAATAATTAGCCCAATTTAATTTGTTAACAAATTATCATCTCTCAATATGTAATATTTTTTTACTGGATGACAAAAAAAGGCCATGGAATTTTTAAATAAACTTTCAGAAACCATGTGAAAAACACACTCTTCTTTTTCAAAATGTTCACAACAGTGCATTATTGTTTTTAACCAAAAATAACTCCTGTGGAAACTCAGAAGGCATTATGGACAGCTATATGTTAGCTATAGTGAAGAGAACAAACCTGGTTTTAGGCATAGAATTAAACTGTTCTCAAAACTTGACCTGTATAACTAGCTCAATAAGAAACATTAAAACTGATTTTGATAAGAGAGATTTGGGAGCAGGCCTATACAATTTTCCTGGCTTGTGAAAGAAAAGAAAACAAAAAGTTAGAGGATATCTAATACAATTAAGGGCCTCAGCATCACAGATATTTTATTTACTACCTGATACTCATTCTCTCTTTAGATATCATTTAAGGTCAGTGCATGAAATCTCCATGGGATTCTGCCCTGGATTCTTCTGGAGCAGGTGTCCACATGACCCAAGTCAAACAACATACTAAGTGGTGAAAGTCCCAAGCCTGCTTATGCAGAACAAATCTCATAAGTGCATGGTATTTACATGAAATATTTTTCCTTCCCAGAACTATAAATGTAGGAACAGCAGCCATCTTTCTACCAGAAAGAGAATCTGAGGATAATTTTTCTAATTTACTGGAAACAAAGTAAAGATAAGATCAGAGAGAAGACCAAGACCTAGAATATCATTCAAGCCACTGCATTAAGCCTGATCAGCACTCAGTCTTACCCATGAAGTTTCAGCCAGTCAACTGCTGGCCATGAGAAGGCACTGTATAAAGAACCACACTGGTAAACCAAGCAACCAGCAGAAGCAATGGCATCCAACACATCACACTCCCCACATACCAGAAAAAGTGAGCTCTCCCAACCAGTCTCTTGAGAGGGAAATGTTGGTTGTTTTGTCTAGGAGAAGATGGAAATAGAGAAATGAGTTTTTGCTGCTCCTCTTTCAGAGGTAATGACCACTTAAAGTGAGAACACTATTCACTGAAATATGTTTGGGATGCTACTGGATAGATTGATGGCTTAAACTGAATGCAACCATGGCTTCCATTGGAAATAAAAATTCAAGTTCATCTAATTTATTTAACTTATTTAGAAGAAACCATTAATAAAAGTAATTAATTTAAAAATAAATGAATCTGGGAAAAGCCTAAGCCAGCCAGGCAATCACGATAATAAGCATAAACTATGACTGTCCGGGGAATCCCAAGGCACACAACTTACTTGCCGTGAGGAATTATAAAACTGAATAGTGGAAGGTAATACCTGTGAGCTTTGGCTAGTATGTGACAAAACATGACTTTACTAATCCAACTCAGTAAACTTTCTTCTGTAGACTATCATGAACAACAGGTAATCAGAATAAAATTTCTTAACAATAAAATAGCACCCATGCATTGATGGAGAAAGACACGTGCACAGATGCTTATGCACAAAGGTTCCAACGTTCAGGCGGGTGTCTAGTGAGCACTCAGGAGATTGACTGCTTAGCTCTTTTGCTCTACTGGAGGAGGGGGGAGAAAAATTAACCAGGAAAGTTTCAAACAGGAGCAAAATTAGAGCTGCACAAAATGAAATAGGAGATATTTGGTAAGTAATTAAAAAAAAGAAGACTTTAGCCTTGAGTAAGGGGATAGAAGGCAGGGAAACATGAGGTCTAATGGAAATGGTAAGTTTGATGTTCTACAAATCATTCACTACACCAGAAAGTACCAACTCACACTTGTTCTTAGGGGACATTGAGGAGGGTTTTCTGGAGGCTTCAGTTAAGCTGAAATAATTACATGGCTCATGTTTATAAACCACTTCACAATTCAGAGCAGAATTTTACATTCACCATTTTATATATAATTAGGATACTGTCCTAAAAATGTCATAAAATGGCTTAATAACTTTAGGTTAATTTTGTTATAAAATATTAAATCCTTCTAAGCCTTAGTTGAACCAAAGTTAAATGATTTAGAATGATGCTAAGAGAAATTTGACTGAATAAATGTATTACATCTTTCAATTTTTCAGCAAATGTATTGGTGCTTTAGGATTTCTGTGATCTCAAGAAATTTACAAAGGTTCGTTTTTATAAGTAAATTTAATGAAAGATTCCTTATTTTCAGTATAAAAGCATTGCTTTAAATTTAGGGAGATAGCCCTGGCTGGCGTGGCCCAGTGGACTGAGAACAGGCTTGCAAACCAAAGGGCTGTGGTTTGATTCCAAGTCTAGGGCACATGCCTGGGTTCATTTCTCCCTCCCTTCCCCTCTCTAAAAGTAAATAAATATAATCTTTTTTAAAAATAAAGAAATTCTGGGAGACAAAGCTGTCATATTTTATTAAAGCCGAGAAAAATAAAATAATAGGAAAGAAATTTCCTACAAAATTAAAGAACATTTTATTCCCCTTTAATACAGTACAACCATTTCCACTTTTATTGTTCGTATTTAAAATACAGAAGAAGCCTTACCATGAAAATTTTATACATAGAACCAAAAGATAAACAGCTTTCATTGATTCCCACCTGTATTCCCAGAGAGCCAAGAGAGTTATTTTGTTTAATTAAACCAAATTAAATTATAAAATAAATTTAGAAATACTTTCAAAATAATCGTGATGTGCATTTTTCTCCAATCTCTCTGCTTGCCAAGTTTATCCCATTAGTTAGGCAAGCATTTACATTACATAATTAAAAACTTTCTTCTTCGCTTAATAGAAGTTGTTCAGTTCAGTATGGTTATTTTTACCCAAGTACAATATGTTGCTTTTTTATAATGATCTATTATTTTAATTTCTTGTTTAGTTTATGATGTGCACTTTGGTTTTATATATGGTATTAATTGTTGATATTTAAAATATTGGGACCATTATGTGCATAATGAATTACATCATTTTTCCCAATAGCTCAAATGATTTTAGTAGAAAGAAAAAATTCACACTATTTTGGACCTATATAGATTTGTAGCATAATGTGGAAATCAGATAACAGTCTACTTTTGTGGATCCATTAATTTATTGGGCTGCCATAAAGAAGTATCATAAAATGTGTACAGAAAGCTATTGCCCCATGTTTCAGGAGGCTAGAGATACAAAGTCAAGGTGTTGGCAGGGTTAGTTCCTACTGAGAGTTGTGAGGGAAATCTGTTTCATGTTGCTTCCTTACTTTCTGCCTTACACATATTCTTTGGTGTTCTTTGGCTTATACATGTATCACATTGACCTTTTTCACCTTTTTTAACCCATTATTTTATTTTATTTTTTATTGTACATTACTGTTTTTATTATTACAGTTGTCTCCCACTTTTTCCCCCTTTTCCCATCTCAGCCAGCCAACCAACTTCCCTCTTGCGATCACCATATTGTTGTCTATGTCCATGTTTTTGGCATATATATTCCTTGGCAAATCCCTTCACCTTTTTCCATGCAGTACTCCCCCTTCTCCCAACAGCTGTCAGTCTGTTCTATGTATATATGCTTCTGTTTCTATTATGTTAATTATTTTATTTTATTTTGTTCATTAGAATCTACATGTAAGTAGATTATATGGTATTCATTTGTCACTGAATGGCTTATTTCACTTGGCATAATACTCTCCAGGTCCACCCAAGCTGTCGGAAATAGAATTTTATTTTTCCTGTGGCAGAGTATTCCATTGTATAAATACACTATAGCTTTTACATCCACTCTATCTACTGATAGGCACTTAAGGTGTTTCATATTTTGGCTATTATAAATAAAGTTGGAATGAATATAGGTGCATATATTCTTTCAAATTAGTGTTTTAAGTTTCTTTGGATAAATTCCCAGAAGTGGAATTGCCAGGTCAAAGGGTAGTTGCAACCCTGCCTGGTGTGGCTCAGAAGATTCACTGCCAGCCTGCTAACCTAAGGGTTGCCAGTTTGATTCCCAGTCAGGGCACATTCCTGGGTTGCAGGCCAGCTCCCCAGTGGGAGCATGTAACAGGCAACCACACATTGATGTTTCTTTCCCTCTCTTTCTGCTTCCCTTCCCCTCTGTCTAAAAATAAATAAATACAATCTTTCAAAACAAAAGGTAGTTCCATTTTTTAGTTTTTTAGTTTACACTATACTGTTTTCCACAGTGGCTGCACCAGTCTGCATTCCCACCGACATTGCGAAAGGGTTCCCCTTTCTCCACATCCTCACCAGCACCTTTTGTTTTTTTGATTTATTGATGATGGCCATTCTGACAGGTGTGAAATGGTATCTCATTGCAGTTTTAATTTACATTTCTCTGATGATTAGTGATGTTGAGCATTTTTTCATGTATATCTGGGCCATTTGTATGTCTTCATTGGAGAAGCACCTATTCAGGTCTTTTGCCCATTTTTTAATTGGATTATTTGTCTTCTTGGTGTTGAGTTGCATAAGTTCGTACGTATATATTGGACATTAAACCCTTTCAGATGTATCATTGGAAAATATGTTCTTCCATACATTAAGTTTCCTTCTCACTTTGCTGATAGTTTCTTTAGCTGTGCAGAAGATTTAATTTGAGCATAGTCCCATTCATTTATTTTTTCCTTTGTTTCCCTCACCCTAGGAAATATCTGGGATTTAATGCTTATGTTTTCTTGTAGGATTTTGTTGGCATCATGACTTATATATAAGTCTTTAATCACTTTTGAGTTTATTCTTGTGTATCAAATAGGTTGGTGGTTTAGTTTCATTTCTTGGAATGTACCAGTCCAGTTTTCTCAACACCATTTATTGAAGAAACTGTTTTTTTTCCCATTGTGTGCTCTTGCCTCATTTTTCAAATACTAGTTCATGATAAAGACATGGGTTTATTTCTGGCCTTTCTGTTTTGTTCCTGACCTACATGCCTGTTCTTATGCCAGTGCTATGCTATTTTGATTAGTATGGCATTGTAGTATAGTTTGACATCAGATACTTTGGTACCTACACTTTTGTTCTTTTTTTCTTGAGTTTGCTGAGGTTATTCAGAGTCTTTTTTGTTTGTCTGCTTCATATACATGTAGGAATATTTTTCTAGATCTATGAAATATGCCATTGGTATTTTAAAGGAATTGCCTTGAATCTATAGATTGCTTTGGGTAGTGTGGACATTGTAGTGATGTCAATTCTTTCATCCATAAACACAGTATATGCTTCCACTTGTGTGTATCTTCCTCAGTTTCTTTCTTCAGTGTTCTACAGTCTTTAATAAAGATCATTTGCCTCTATTATTAAATTTATACCTAGGTACCTTATTTTTTGCTGCAATAGTACATGGGATTGTTTTTTGTTCTTTTGTTTCTCTTTCAGACAGTTTATTATCAATGCATAAAAATGCCATCAATTTCTGAGTATTGATTTTATATTTTGCTACTTTATCAAATTCATTTATCAGTTCTACTAGATTTTTGATGGTGTCCTTAGGGTTTTCTATGTGCACTGTCATGTCATCTGCAAACAATGAGAGTTTTGCTTCTTCCTTTTTAATTTGGATGCCTTTTATTTCTTCCTGTCTGATTACTGTGGCTAGGACTTTCAGTACTATGTGGAATAAGAGTGGTGAAAGCAGACATCCCTGTCCTATTCATGATGTTCAGGGAAATATTTTTCTTTTTTGCCCATTGAGCACGTTGTTAGCTGTAGGTTTTTCACATGTACATGACCTTTATTATGTTAAAGTATGATCCCTCTATTCCCACTTTACAGAGTTTTTATCATAAATGAGTGTTGGATTTTACCAAATGCTTACTCTGCATCTATTGATATGGCCAGGTGACTTTTATCTTTCATTTTTTAATGTGATATAGCACATTTATTGATTTGCAAATATTATACTAACTTTGATCCCTGGGACAAATCCCACTTGATCATGATGTATGATCTTTTTAATGTATTGCTGTTTCAGGTTTACTAGTATTTTATCGAGGGTTTTAGCATCTATATTCATCATAGATATTGGTCTATAGTTTTCTTTCTTTGCTGTGTCTGCTTTCATCTGCAAATGGAGTTTTGTATGTGGTGTGTTCGTGTGTGTATGTCTGTCTATCTCTACGTCCAAATTTCTTCATTTTTTTAATAGGCATAGTCATGTTGGATTACAGCTCAGCCTAATGAACACACCTTAACTTGATCATCTGCAAAGACCCTATTTCTTAAATAAGGCCATAATCACAGGTACTAGGGTTTAAGACTCCATATCTTTTTGTTACTCAACCCATAACAGTGACTGAGTTTTGAAATGCTTTTCTTTAAACACACTGAGAAATTATTAAACTACGCATCACAACACCTGGGTTTAAATTTATCCCCCACTGATCATGAAGGGATCGTAACTTCTTCACATTCTGAGCTTTCACAAGTATACCTGGGCATCCAGGTGATGCTTTATCTTATCTGAATCAAGAATGAACACAAGAGGTCAAGAAAAGATTGAAATGAAAACTTATAAAAAGGGCTTTTGAGAAAAGCAGGGGTATTTGAAAAAAAGAATAGAAATTTAAAAAAAGAAGTAAAACGTGAAGAAGAAAAAGTTGTTGAAATGGAAGAGTAGCAAGACTAATTCACTTTATAGTTTGGACACATGAAAAAGGAAAAGTTCATGAAGCCTTATTTTCTGGTTGTGCCTTCTGAAGGATGCTAGAAGCAATGGCAATCAAGTAACAATCACAGACCTACAGGGCTCTTCCAAAAAATTATGAAAAAACCATTTCATGGACTACTCATGGGAAGATGGGGTATAGTGGTAAAATTTATTGAAGCGTGAAAAACTACTTTCAGGTACCTGAAGTCTGTGTCTCACCCATGGCCAGGTGGTTCAGCTTTGTTCACTGTGGAAGAAGTTCGGCCTTGTCTTCACTAAAAAGAGTAAGGGCCCCAAATTTTTCTGCCATCAATTCAGTCAATGCCAAAACTTTGCCTAGCTCAGTTTCTTTCCCCATTCTGCCAGCTTTGTCTGTATTCCCAGCTACACAGTGGCAAGTGCTGTGTTTTGGCCTACGTTTTGGCCCATTCTCAGAGCCTGTGTGTGGGCCTGTGCTGCTGCTATGGAGAAAGAACATGCAGATGCATGGGCTAGCACACAGTTTAACACATGCTACTGAGAGAAGCCTTTGTTCAACTTTGATCATATTATCTCAGGCTCGGGAAAGCCCAGGCATTCTCTCAAACTAAGCAATCTTTTTCCCAATCCTTCATGGGCATATGATGGGCCCTCCCCATAACCAAGCCTGTCTTTTTCCCAGATTAGACACCTCTTGTTTATGGTTGCCATCTTGGCTTCTATTGCACATGCCCCAAAGTTCTGCTGTATCATCTGGTTTCTACTGCACATGTGCTTACCTTCCTCACCATAGTCTGGACAAATGGACCAGCTGTTCCCCAGGGCAATCCTTCCTCTCTACTGGAGGAGAAAGAGGAGTCTTAATCCCCTGGATGGGGCCATGTGGCTATCCCCTGGAGTGTGTGAAGCTGTCGTTTTCAACCTAATTAAGCTTAGACAGTTTTTCTCCTTTCTCTTTTATTAATATTTAGCCATTTATGCTAACAGTAATAATAAATAATAGAACTTTTCATTTCAATATATATTTTTGTGGCTCATTCAAGTGTAAATAGGTCACATGATTTATTTTCATATTGTATTGAATGTGTATTGAAATGCAGAATCTACATATTTTAATGAATATTGATGGCTATAGCTAAACAGTCAATTTATATATCTCAGTCTAAATTTACTGATGTTTTATTCAAATTTAATCATTCTTAAAATACTCAGAACAACCACAAGATTTAGAAGATCTTAAAATTCACACTTTGCACTATTTTAGAATCAATTGATGATACTCTAATTGTAGTTGAATATTGGAAATCTACATATACTTAATCTTGAAATTGTTGTTTTGAAGATTCACATTTCAAAATGGTCAAAAGATGATATCTATTTAAATGAATCAATGGATAGTTATTGAACAAGTGCAAACTTGTCTAGACAATTATTTTCATCAAGATTCAACAGAATGACTCAAGTATAGCAGATGCCAGTCAGAATATTTGGAACACATATTATCAAATAAGGCTCAAAACTAATTTTCATAACCCACTAGGAGTTAAATATCAAGGATATAACTGTGAATGCTCATGTAAACCTTCATCAGAGTAACTTCTTTCAGGATTTCACTCCCTTGAATCATTGGGAACACGACTGCTATTCCTTGTCCCATGTCTGGTTGCAGAGTTTTTTTCAATTAATATGTTTCAAAAATATGAATTTCTGATTATGCCATAATTACATATCACCTAAAATCACCATGTAAGAGTAAAAAATTTCAACTGATTTTTAACAAGAATTTGACATAGTTATTTCTCCCAAAAATGCATTATTGAATATTACCTATTTATATATGACATAAAGTTTTAATACACAAATATTCCAAAACAAAAATCTAGAAATGTTTTGAATATACAGATAAAAATCTATGTAAACATGAATGAATGAATGGATATCATAAATTCCTGGACTGCAAGATTCAAGGAGAAGCATTAGTCAGTGCCAACCTCAAGGGTTCTGAAGGCCAGCTCTCTGAATTTAATTACTAGATAAGTCTTGTACTAGCCATATGTGCTAGGGAGTTTACTGGACTTTTTAAAACATGTATACAATAAAGAGGCTTAATTTTAGGACATTCATTTATATGAAGTAGTGAAGATTAAATCAATTAATCTAGCTAAATGCACCTGATCTTAGTATTGTATTAGTTTGCTAGGGCTGACAAAACAAAATACCACAGACTGGGAGGCTTAAACAATAAAAATTATTTTCTCATAGCTCTGGAGGTTGGAAGTTCAAGACCCAGGTGTCAGCAAATTTGGTTTCTCCTGAGGCCTCTCTCCTTGGCTGGAAGACAGCATCTTCTTACCCTATTTCCTCATGGCCTGTCCTCTGTTTTGTGCATCATGGTGTCTCTTCCTCCTCTAATAAGGACACCAATCATGTTGGTTTAGGACCTCACCTTTATGACCACATTTAATCAGAATTACTTCTTTGTCCTATCTCTAAATACAATCATATTGAGATTTCAGGATCCAACATTTAAATTTTGGAAGAACACAATTTATTCCTTAACAAGTATTAAATATTATTAATACATGGACAAAACTAAGGGGGATGGAAATGGGAGGGAGGTGGGGATCACTGGGGGATTGGATTGAGATGGGAGTAAAAGACAGAAAACTGTACTTTAATAACAATTAAAGTAAAATTTAAAAAATTAAACATAAAACTATTATTAAGACTTGACATATGATTATTTGGACTTGATTAATCAAAATATAATGGCCAAATTGGCAAAACTGAATTTATATTCAAATGAATAACAATTCAATGTATTGTACGGCTTTAAAAGTTTGAAAATAAGTACATTGTGAGTCAGTTTGCTGTTTGTCTGCTGAGAACCTAATCCCAACATGAGGATGGCAGTTTCAAATTAAAATCAGAGCCTGGACAGGGGCTCCTCCTGTGTCATCCAGACTAATGCCAGGTTCTACACACTCATTGTTTCAATTGTGAGTAATCAAATCAAACAGATTCTGCCTCAGCCACTTCTGTCTTGCTTCAGAATATAACAGTATACATAAAGTTACCTGCAAAAGCAAGAGAAATGACTGAACACCTTTTGCTCAGTCCACCCTATGCAGTCAAAGGCAAGAGTGGAATGTGCTACAATATCTAATTTCAGTTGCTATCCTAAGGGAAATAAATTAAATGCATTAAAATATTGTTAAATGGAGACTCTTTCAAATTTATGACAATTTTAACAGCTCATTTAGAAAGATGCTACATTACAACAATATAATGTTATTGCTGTAGATTTAAAATTTAACATTTTATAAAATAGTGAGGAAATATTAAGAATTTCTTCTCTTTCAACTAATAACAGTGGTTAATAAAATATAATTAAACATAATTAGATATTTCTATAGAGATGTGTATATATATGTGTGTATACATATATATATATATATATATATATATAGTGTTATAGAAGTAAAGTTAATTGCAGTATTCTTTATTTTTCTCAATTGACTAATAAAGTCAGAGATTAATTTAAGTTCCTTGGATATCAAGTTTAGCATATTTTAACCTATTGAACTTTATCCTTAAGTAATTCACAAGCTGCCTTTTCATGCCTAACATTTTAAAAGAGCACATTTACTTTCTTTGTTCTCTATAATTTTTATTGTGTTTCCCATTTAGTCTTATCAGTTTTCGACACTTGGTTCATTTCCATTATTATCTTTGTTCTATTCCAATTATTTTCAATGAAACATACAGGCCTTTTTTTGTCTGCTTAGTTTGACCCTTGACATAGTTAAATATCATCTCTGAAAATGAATGGTAACACTGGAAAAACACAAAGCATTGGATATTTTGTGGGACGAGCCTTTCAGAGAACAGTCACTGTTCCATTGTGGGAAACAGAAGACAGACGCAGGAGGGCAAATGCCAGTCACCGGTATTATGCAAAAGGCAACCCTTGAGGATTCTGTGTTAATCTTTGGAACCTATGTTTTTCTTTTTACTTCAGTTTTTCATAGCATTTTCATGCTAAGGTTCTTTTGTCTGGACAAAGTTTTCCCTGATGTTTCCCTTTTATTCTTTCAATATTCACCTCAGGCTTCAAGAGAAGTTACATATTAATGGCCTACTATTTACCAACATACTTAGTTAAAATAAACATTTTATTTGCTATACATTTGAGTGTGTGGTGGGAATATTTCTGATATTCTGCACATTCCACTACAGATTAAATCTCATCAAAATGCCACAGACACTATACTGATTAATATGCTGAAATGATTACTCTCAGAGTAAGTTCTATTGACAGAAGAACTGTTAGAAAAACTCCCAGGTGAAATTTGTTTGATACACATTTCACTGACACAACATGTATATCTTCTTTGGAATATTTAATGGAAAAATAAAGTCTCTGTAATTGACATCCATATTTTTAGATAATGTTTCTAGCACTTTATTTGCATTACATATATTCAGAAATGTTTAGAGAGTATTTTTTTTGCATAAACATAAATTGAGTATGGTAATCTGCTCTGGGTTATTCAGCTAATTTCTAATACTAATTACTGTATTTCAAAATATTTTTGTAATTAAAAATGCTCCAATTTTGAGTGGCATTTAAATGGTAGACCTTTTGGAAAATCCACGCAAATAGTACTTCTCACTTAGTGTTGATACTTTCCTTCAGGCTGAGGTAGCTGATTAGTGCCCCATCTTTCCAACATCTTCCCTCTCCTTTTCTCAGTTGTGTTTTAGGAGGCAGTGCTGTGGATTGTGTGGTTTGTAAATCTGGCAGCAGGAGAGCAGGAATGCCCGCCCAGCTCAGCTCCGTCCTTACGCCTCTTGGACTCTGCCTACTCACCGAAAGCACATATTGTTCCCTTCCCTAAGAAGACGTTTGTACTTTAATAGAGGAACAAAGACATAGAGGTATTATTCTCTAAAACTTTATTATCAGAAGGTCAAGCATGATTATCAAAATATAATTTAAATTTTTTCCAAATTTTAGAATTATTTTTGGGGTGAAAACTTTCCTTATATCACAACTACTTATTGGCAGTAACAGCAATTTTTATTTTAGAACCAAGCTCTCACAAATCAAGATAAAAAAATTAGGGTTGCAACTGTGAACTTTTCATTTAAAGCTACTAATTGATTCACACTCAATGGAGACTATGAAGAATCCACAAAAGTGCCCAAAGAAAGACATTTTATGGCAAGCAACAGTGGATATCAGCAGTTTACTTTTGAATAGAGAAAAGATTACCCGTGAAATGCATGCATTGTCCTTTCATGAGAATGGGCTTTACTTTGCACAGTCCTATATATTTTACTTAAATTATTTTTTGTCTTGTGCACCTTCCCTGTACTCCTAATTCTGCCTCCAAAAGCAATCCACAAAATTCTTCATTGAAATAACAGTAATCGGCAATATCTTATACTTTTTGAAAGCTAATACATAGAGTTACACACTCATAGCTAATGCACATTCTATAGAAAAAAAATCCATTAAGAAAAGTTGGAACCACTACTTGCATTGAAATTCACAGCATGATGCAAAGCACAGCAAAAAAAAATGTTACCACCATTATAGGATTGGGCTTGATGGGAAACTAAGGTATTGCCCTGCCAATGGCAACTATGGAAAACGATTCACTTTGTATTTTCACCCAGAAAAAAATACTCTACTATAATATTAAGATACATTTTGTTTCGTGTTTTAAGAATTTAGAGAATTTTATCTTGAGGGTAGCATAAAATCATAGACTTCAAGGGAAGATGAGTACACCTAACAAAATGAACATGGAAACATAAAAGCACAAAGGGCTTTCTGAACTCCAATAGAAAACATAAATTCATAAGGTAAATGACATAGATGATGGCAACAATGCCCAAAATTATATTAATCACAGAACTCTAGAAAAAGTGTCTAATTCCATATAAATTTATATACTGAGAGAGCCAGTAAAGACAATTTAATTTAGAAAATTAGGATTTCAAAAATTCTGTTGTTATATGTTACTGATCTTCATAAATTAGTGTTCCTTTCCTCAAAGTTTACAAAGATGTTTACATAGATTCATAATTTACAAATGAGTCTAGACATAGTTACTATTTAAATTAAGTAATACTCATTACAGTACTACTGTGTGTGTGTGTGTGTGTGTGTGTGTGTAATGTGCCATTCAGTGTGTGTCACTAAAACTGCTTTTGGGCAGAGGGTGGGTGGGTGATATGTCTTCTTGGTTTACATGGTGTAAGTACTCATACCAGGGCTGCTTTGCAGCTGCTAACATGATGCTTACTAAATGGAAGTTGAAAACAGATGCATGCTTTTGGCTTTTGCACGCCAGTTGAGTTGGCTCTAGCACACAAATATATGGGTTGAGAGGATGTTCCACAACACTTTGAAATGTCAGTTTTCATCATTTTTAAAAGGTGTGGCAAGTGTGATTTCACATTTTAGTGAATTCACCAAGTGCCTGCAGCTAGAATGGGAAAGTGAAGATTCAAACCTCAGGTCTGTTTCTTTCCCTGCAAAACCCAAGATCTGTGTACATTCATGTTCAAACACACACACACACACACATACACATTCCCTCGGGGGGGTTATATAGACAAAGGAAGACTCTAACTTTAAGAATACTTATACAGTTATATATTTATACTAATTTTTGGCCTTTCTACTCATTTAATCATATGAACTCAGTAAAAGCAAGCAAGCAGTAAATATTGAAACTTCATTTAACTCTTACTGATGCTTCCAGCAGATTTTGAATTGTCAAGCAGGAGTTTCTAAACGACTCAAGATGTATGATGCAATGGTGTGTGGCTAGAAGTCAGTTGCTTCTGTGTTCATCAAGAAGTATCATAGTGCTACACAGTACCTTGGCATACTGAACAATCTCTATCAATCTCTTTCTCTTGTTCTCTCTCAAATTCAAATTATGTG
Source organism: Carollia perspicillata (assembly GCA_004027735.1). Taxonomy (NCBI): domain Eukaryota; kingdom Metazoa; phylum Chordata; class Mammalia; order Chiroptera; family Phyllostomidae; genus Carollia; species Carollia perspicillata. The sequence continues at coordinate 26,763 of PVKM010011441.1, forward strand.
CACAATTACTAAGCCTCTCTTTTCAGTACAGAGATATGACTATTCTTCTCCATGAAAATAATTGAGCAAGTATGATTTACTTACACACTCCCTTTGAATCTATAAAGGCCTAAGTTCATATACAATATTCTACAGACAATCAATTGGTGAATAATTAACAAGTCATAGAAAGTCACTTAATATCTGCATACAAAAATAATGCAACTTTGAAGAGTGCTCTTTTCATGCAACTGTTCACTGTGTTAGCCATAATTCTTCAAAATAAAACTTACTAAAATAAAGTATTTTGGTGTCTGAAATCAGTAGGACAGTGGGCAGAAAGGCTGGACTGATGAAATCAAAGTTCCCATTTTGTTTTCATAATCTATTTGATAATTCTTTTTAAAATTATAGCTCTTGTTTTATCTCCAAGAAAGTTTTACAGATTTCACAGTGCTACCTCTTATTTTAGCTTTAAAATTCTGGGGGAAGAGAAGCAGTCAAATAATACATTTCAAATCTTCTCTATCTGTATAAGCAAGTTATTTAATGCAGTTGCTTTGGTAACTTTGATTCATTGCAAAGATTCAGAACTGAGACTAGTCTTGATGAATTCCATATTTGGAAACATTTTGCCCAGTTTAGAAAAATGAATATCCTTATAAAAGTTGGCTTTTAGATTTGAGAGACATCATTTTCTCCAAACTCTGAGTTTATCTTTCCTCATTAAAGAAAAAGTTTACCGGGAATGTAGCCTGTCTCCCCTAAGACCACTGTACAAGGTGTTTCCCAATGATGCCAACAGCACTGTTCTCTTCAATGAGCCCTTTCATACTTCTTATCCACTGAAAAAAGGTTATAATAAATATGCAATTTCTTACTGGTATAGAAGGTGCCCAACTATTCTGAAGATAAGTTAAATATTTTCTTAATATAATTTGACTATGTGTATACAGCTTCAAAAACAAAAAAAAAAAACTATGCTATCTGAAAATTAGTTTAGGAAACTCTGCCATATAAACATATGAAGGAAGTGAACAGAAACTCTGACTCCTGAGAACAGAGCTTAAACATGTTTGGGTCTCCTTTTTCTTGAGCAGCAATGAATCATAATCAAACTAGATAATATTGGAAAGCAAATGTAGCACCAAATTCTAATTATTCATGCTTTTGTTCATGATTGCTCCAATACTGGATGAGCAAAACATGGTTGATTTCTTTACCATATTTTGAACCAGGCTTGCTGTTCACAGTTGAATCTAGGCCCAGGCTCATTTTCGGAGCTCAAATTTCATGTCTCCCTGCCATGTTCATTGTGCTCTCACCTTATGGGCCTGCCCCTGCCTGCTGAATACACCAGCCTGGGCTCTACACCAGTGTCTGATATTTCTCATACATAGATTAATATGTATGCTAGAGTTAAACAAATGAGTAAATATATTATAAATGAGAATCAGGCTTTTAATGACTGGAACAAAATTAAAAGAAGGAAAGGTAAAAGCCTAGAATGAAGCTTGGATGTTGAACTGGAATTGTAAAATCCATGATTTTAAAAAACTCAGCTGATAAAAATTCACCCCCGCAAAAGTTAGTGCAAAACAAAAGCAATATCCAATATGAAGAATCTGGATTGGACATCTTGTGAAATAACTTTCAAATATGATAAAACTGATTTTGATTATTTTATCAATGAAAATTCCACACTTCAAGGTGAAGAACTAAATTATTTCCCTGAGTTTAGGGACAATGCAACACCTGCTTTCACTGCTAGTATTCACTATTGTACTAAATAAAGAACACATCTACATTTCATGATGACTTCAATTTTCTCCATGAGGTAGAAAGCCAGTTTGTTGTTGGAAACAGTGAAAATGGAGGATAGCTTAGTGAGGGTTTGAAGAGGAAGGGAAGGAGTGCACAAACTGTCAGCTCTGCACGTGAATAAAAGAGCAGTCCATTGAATCACAATAGTATGTGTGGTTGAATTGGGGCTTGCTGTTGCTGTGGTCACAGCACGGTGCTGCCCGTCTGTGTGGCTGAGGGTTTTCTCCAGGTGCTTGGCGATGAGAAATGGTTTATACTTCTTATACTTCCTTCAGTACATTTTCTAAATATGTTAGCCATATAATTTTAGAAACTATTAGTTTTTTAATGGTTGTTAAATGTTATAGTACACTGCTTTAGGATATCTCAAGTCAAAATTAATAACATATTTTACAATTGAATATCTTTTTAAAAGGTTGACATTCAAATTTAGTAAAACACATGAAATTAAGTGTAATGTTTAATGTCAACCAAAAGGAACCCATTACATAGAATTGATTTTCTGTGAGTTAAATGGATACTTTCTTCACATCTTTCTATTTGAATCATATATCTTCTATACATTTAAACAAAAAAAATGTCATCAAGGAAATTACATCTTTTTTATAGAAATAGTAATTTGTGTAAGAGTAATTAACATATAGCATTTTACACATAGGAAATGAGCCATCACCTCGGTGACTCTAAAGATCACTTTAGGAATCCCATTGCCTAAATTCAAATGGAGATGCTTTCACTATTATAACAACACTGTCAGCATATTGCTTTGAAAAAGATTAATGTTATACAGAAGAAATGCTTTGGACGATCGTTTTAATTCAGGCCTGTTTCCAAGAAGTATCAGTAATATTATGTATGGTTTAATAATTGTAAATAAATTTATATTAAATTTAACTGTTGCATGTGAAATCATGGTTTACGGAAAAGTTGGGCAATTACAGCAGGAACCATCTTCAATAAAATATACAGATTTGAAGCCTATGTCACAGAGTATCAAGTAAGACTAATACAATTGGAAGACAATGTAAATTAATTCAGAAAATGTGTTCCAGGGTGTGTGGTGTGAGCTTGATCATAAAATAGATGAACAAAGAGTGAGATTGTGCTCAAGTGGACTCATTAAAATGGTTCAATAAAATCTACATGCTTTTTAATTAAGTGTTGTTTAGAAAAATCAGTTGTAATTTGTTAATTACTTTAACTGTTTCTAAATAAATAATCTAGACTGGTATTTTCTCCTCCCACCCCTTTTACCTTCTTTTGAGAAAAAAAAAACATTTTGTAGCAACAAAATCGAAACTGAAACTTAGTGTGGCTAAACACAGAGTCCTGGAGTAAAAATCATTGTTCTTTATGTTGAGTTTAATAGAGTGCTGCATCTATTGTATTTCAATCTTTCTGGTACATTTTATTGCAGTGTAATCCAGAGTTTCAATGAGACCACTTTGGGAGAGATTTGGATGACAAAGCAAGTAAATGGCGAAGATCTCCCAAAGGTGGAGGCTCCAGCTGTCGAATGTTCTGTACCTTGCCAAATAAAAAAAGAAATAAATGTTGGTAAATAAGATAAAATGAGGTAGAGATTTTTAAAAATTCAAAAAGAAGTGGGAATGTGGAAGCCAAGGTAGATGGAAGTAAAATAAGACTAAGTTCCTGGAGCCTTTAAAAGCAGATAAAAACAGTGTTTAACTGCTTATTCCACGTTATCCTTAGTGTCTGGGAAAGATTTTCTCTCAGTGCTCCTAAAAAAAACACACAGAAGCCACACTGTATTAAGTAGATAAGTACAAATAATTTCATCAGGATTTCTCTTCTAACAATTTAGTAACCATTGTAGAAAAGTAACACACAGATAAGAAACAAAATTTTGTCACTATTAAAATTTCACAATTATTTACCAAAAATGTAAATATAATGTGTTTTAGCAGCTGCTAACCCTTACTCAGTTATCTTCACACAGACCCCTGAATTCCATGGTGTTTTTAACTTTTCTTTTTCTTCCACTTTATTTACTCTCTTCCTTTCCCAAACCCCATCCTGACACAAGGGGCTGTCTGCTCACATAACCACCAAGAAAGTACAGTGTAATCTCAGTTCTAATTACACCTTTTTCTGGAGTCTGAGGAATATCCCTAGTACGACTTTCATGTATATAGCTCTGTAAATTCTTATACAGACAAGTAATCAGCAGATTAAAATTAAAAAGTGAATAATTTTAAGCTTAAAGCACAGGAACTTATATCAATATATTGAGCAGAAGAAAAGAGAGAATTTCATGGACACTGACAACAGTGTGGTGATTGCCAGGCAGGGAGGGGAAGGTGGAGGAAGGTGTGGCGGGTAAACGGCGATGGAAGAAGTCTTGACTTGGGATGTGAACACACAACACAGTGTACAGATGGTGCGTTGCAGAATTGTACACCTAAAACCTGTATAATTTTGTTAGCCAATGTCAGCCCAATAAATTCAATAAAAAGGAGGGGGGAAGCACACAACCCACGTTTTTCTCAGGAAATGAGTAGAATTTTCCAAAGATGGTATCGCATAATTTGATACCTGATTGGATGAGAATATAACAGACAAAAAAATGGGCATGAGGAAATTTGGTGGTGGTATAGCATTGAGTGACAGTGTTAAGAAGTGAGGTTTGATGTGCAGTTCGTGTCATATCATAAATACTTGTACATTGTGTGTGGTAACATGCATGAGGAGATTGGTAGCTAAAAGATGGTGGCTCTGGCTGCAGTTTGGGTTATGGTGTTCTAGCTAGGTCTTCTTGTTTGTAAGGAATAGAGATCCCCTTAGACTAATTTCAGCAAGAGAAGGAAGTTATCTTCATAACTGTAAAGATATACATCTAGAAGTAAAGTATGAAAATCTCTTGGCACCATGAACAGGAATAATAATACAGTAAAGTCTTACAAAGACTGGAGAAGGTGGCAACTCTGCAAAGCTCAGTAGAAAGACGACACTAAATTATCTCTACTACACCATTTAATTCAGTCTCTTCTTTTCTCTTCAAATTGTTGAATAATAGTTTTTATACCCTGCATATTTTCTATACCTTAATTTATTTTTGTACACAGCTTCTTGTTTTATGTCATTGCTATCTATTTGTGTCTCTTAGTGTACCTCATGGAGTCTTTCTATTGATACAACTTTCAGCTTTAGTTCCCAGGATTAAGGGAACAATCTACTATTTCTTAGATTGGATTTCAGAGGCAGAGAGAGAAGGAGAGAGAAAGACACACATACACACACACAAAGAGACAAGCAGACATTAAGGGAGATTGATAAGTCTAACTTGTCTTTTAACAATGACAACAAAAATAGTAGCTTAATTGCTTTGAAATCATTGGTCATTCCAATTACATATACTATAACTAGATATAACTATCTAGAGGGTAAACTCTTAGGACCCAACTTCACAACATGAGCAAAGTTAAAGAATGGGACAATTTCCCTTAGAAGAATCTGTGAGTTAAGGCAGATAAATAGCAAGGAGAAGATTTAATGATCTCTAATACAAAGAAAAGAAATGGCAGTAGTCTATGGTTATGGGCAAGGGGAAGATCATTAGTCAGATTACGGAAATGTTGGTTGGTCAATTAAATAATCCTGTCAACTAACTAGCCAATCTAATTAAATAAAATAACATAGCTAATATATAATAAGCACTTACTCTATATTGCAAACTATCTTACTAGGTTAACTCCTTAATGCTAGTTAGCTACGCATTAAATTCTACATTATAATTCCCATTTTATAGATAATGAATTAGAAACTTAGAGAGGAAAATGACCTCAGTGACCACTGAGGTTACAATACTTACAACAGTAAACCAAGAGTAGACTCTAGCCTGTACCTTAACCACTGTGTTAATTACTTATACTTGTGTTTGTGTTCTCTGAACCTAAACATGAACCTAAAAGGCTGTACACTAAGACAGGAATTCGTGCAAAGTAAATGGCAGGGCTAAGATTCTTGTATGGTGAGGACACACAAAAACATGACTCTGAAGCACAGAGAACAAACTAAGTCCCCAGAATATTCATGGAAGGCTAAAAGTTATTACGACCTTTCCTCACTGAGACAAAACTTTGTTTCATGTGCTTCCATATTATATGTATATGGGAAACTTTTTACTAGTTCTTATGACAGTATGTGAGTTATAATTTAGTTTATAATTCTTCTGATATGTTTGTAAATAATTTGTAAAAATATATTTATTTCTGTAGAGTTGCATAAAATATGTATTTTAATCACCAGCAGACTTAAGAAACTACTCCAGAAAAGAATTCAAAATACAAATCTCTCATACAGCTGGCAGTTATAAAGCCTTATCTCCCCAATGCAGAGCCATCATAGGTAAATGAAGAAAATGAGGTTTCTTTTTTATATTTTATAGATACATTAGCCACAAGAGGGAACTCATGGAGACCTGTTAATTTAAGTGAAACATATTAGCAGTTGTAAAAAATGTTAGTCTGCAGAGTTCAAACAAAGTTCATTCTCTCTTATGTTTTAGTCCTGTGATGCTTGAAAAGAAGTTTTGAGGAAACCAATTACTTTTAATAACTTGTAAAGGTTTTTTGTGTGCTCTATTATAAAATTTGATT
>PVKM010011442.1:0-33103 GCA_004027735.1 Carollia perspicillata
TTTTTTTGTTTGTTTATTTGAAAAATTTTTGTTGTATTTTTCCATTACCATTTAGACCCCTTATACCTCCTCCCCTCCTCCCTCCAATCCTGCAATCACCATGCTATTGTCCATATTTTTGTTTAAAATAACCACCATTCCATGAACTTACTTGAGTCCATTCCCAATGCATTTGCTGGTGGAAAACGAAATTAAGCCAGCTTTATTTCTGGGTTTGATGTGCTTTCCAGTTTGTTAGGTTTAGCTGGAAGTCATCTTACTCCCCATAGTGTGAAATGTTCAAAAGTACTTTACTGCAACTATGGACCGGAGCTTTTGGTTGTGGCTAATCAGAAATAAGCAAAGGGACAGAAGTAAAGCTGGAAAGATGGGGGATATAAACGAAGGGTTTTATATAGCTAACCTGAATACAGAAATAAAATAAAGTAGAACCAGGGTGCATAGTCGGGATGGTTGTGTTAAGATGTGCAGTTTCCATTCAGATATTGTACGTCAGGTAAACCAGCATATTACGGTTTCTCTCATCTGTGAATTATGTTCATGCAGATGTTATGCGTCTTATAATGAAAAGACTTCCAAAGGGGGAAAGCAGTTTTCTTCATGTCAAATGTAATAAACCCAAATCAGGTAAGTCAGCTTTGCAACCTGGAATCCTATTTGTTTGTATTAAGTTGGCTTTTCTCGTATATCTTTCACCAGCAATATCAGACTGTATATCCATTCTGATGATGAATAAATGGAAAATTTTCAGTGTAAAATCACATGGGAACCTCCACAAGACCACTCTGATGTTTTTTCTCTTATTTTTTCCTGCTGTGATTTTGGAAGGCTGTACTTGTCTCCTGTTAAAATGATTAGTGCTTTAAGTGAATGAGATCACTTACTGAAATAAAAATCCAGCCAAGTCATATTCTCATATCATGATCTCATACAGGCTCAGCCTCACGAGAGGCCCCCTGAGAGATTTTGCAAAATTGTTCATCCAATTGTTGTATGTGGCCTCTGTTCAGAAAGGAAACGTGGTTGACAAAACCTAGTAAAAGGGCCCCTGGATGCCAAAAACAATATAAACACACGTGTGCCTTAATATAGGGTGTTATCTTGCAAAAATAATCTTCCTCTGTTGTACGTATAGAGCCTGTGGTGTATGAAACACCTGAATACTTACGTAATCCTCACTCTCTGCATAGTGAGAGACCCAAGTTGCTGAGCTCTGTATTTAGTCCTGTGTCCGTAGGTCATCTGTGTATGCTGTATCTGTGTATGGACGGATAGTCCATAGGTCATCTGTGTATGCTGAGACTTGGCCTGCAAGCTTCACTTGGGGCAGTGGTCAGTGAACACATCTTAGATTCTAAGTAGCGCCAAAATGATCATGTAGATGTGAGATAAATTAAAGTAATAATTGTTGATTTACTTGCAGGATTGACCTAGAGAACGCTGCGAACCATTGCCCACCACTTCACTGAACTTCCCCCAGCCCATTCTCTCAGTTACATCTCTTCCCCCCTTTTTTTCCTTGTCACAGATTTTTTCTTCCCTAACTCCTCTTTTCATGTTTATAAGTGATATGGGCCTATAGCTTCACTTTCTTTTAATATTTAATATTCATATTTAATATTTCACTTTCTGGTTTTGGTATAAGAGTAATCTTGGCATCATAAAATGAACTGAAAAGGATTCTCATTTCCCCCAAATAGCCATGTGCTTCTTAATGATGGTGATGCATTCTGGAAATGTGCTGTTAGGCAATCTCATTGTTGTGAGAACATCACAGAGAATACATACACATACCTAGATGGTGGAGCCTACCACACAGCCAAGCTGTACAATACAGCCTATAGCTGGTCCTAGGCTGTAAGCCTGTACAATATTCTTTGTACAACAAGAAGCTGAATCAAGCACAAGAGATAATGACGCAGTCAAGGGTCACAGTATGTAGAGAAATACATGAGGCTGCTGCCAGTGTAGCACGACACACTGTTTTACAGCTAACCTTTTTATGAGTAGGAAGAGTACAATTTAAATAATACACAAATCAGTAACATCGTCATATATTATGATTACAAGTATTAAGTGCTGTACATAATTGTATGTGCTACACTTTATACATCTGCCAGCATGGTAGGTTTGTTTATGCCAGCATCACCCCAGATATGGATAACACTTGGTCCAACCACATCGTGGTGACTACTGTGTCACCAGGTGGTGGGAATTTTTAAGCTTCATTATAATCTGGTGGGACCACAGTCAATGTGCAGTCCAACCCTGACCAAATGCAGTGCATGACTGTATTCTAGAAGAATTCTGAAAAATTGGTAGTCCTTCATCCTAACAATAATAAAAATAATTTTTAAAAGTTTTACCAATGTAGGCATTTGTGCCTGCAGATCTCTTTGTGGAAAAGTTTTCAAGTACAAATTTGATTTTATTTGTAAATATAAGGCTGTGCAGATTATATCTTTATTTTATCATTACCTTTGGCAACTTCAAGAAATTTGGCCATTTCCTCTAAAGTGTCTTATTTATTGCTACAATTGCTTGTGATAGTCTTTTATTGTCTTTTTAAATGGGAAGCATCTGTAGTGATGTAACTTGTATTATAGATGATATTGTTAATTTTTTCAAACTTTTTTCCTGATTAGACTGACAACAGGTTAATCAATTTTATTTATCTTTTTAAATAATCAGCTTTTATTTTTGTCAATTTTAATTTTTTCTATTGCACCTATTTTTGTACTTATAATTATTTCTTCCTTTCTTCTGCTTACTTTTAGATTCATTTGTCCGTCTTCCCTCCCTCTCTCCCTCCCTCCCTTCCTTCCTTCTTTCTTTTAGATTCTAAAGTTAGAGGCTGAGGTAGTTGATATGAAACTTTTCTTCTTTTCTTACATGGGCATTGGGAGCTGTAATTTCTCTCCAAGTACTGCCTTCCTATTAGACAAATTTTTGTATGGCCTCCTTTCATTTTCATTAGGTTAAAAAAACATCTAATTTCCCCTTGGATATTTTCCTTTGATCCATTGGTTATTGACAAGTGCGATTTGGCTTCCAAATATTTGAAAATGAGTTCTAGAATAATTCCATTGCAGGTAGGGAAAATACTCTTACTAACTCAAATATTTTAAAATCTATTAAGGCTGATTTTATGGCACATAATATGGCCTATTTGGTGAATGTTTTTTATACATGTGAAAAAAATTATGTATCCTGTTGTGTGCATTTTTCTATAATTGTCAATTAGGTCAAGTGACTTGATTACATTGTCCGTGTTTTCATATTCTTTCTGGAGTTCTGGTTTTGCTCTAGCAGTTACTGATGGGAGGAGGGAAGGCTGACATCTTTGACTGAATTGTGAATTTGTGCATGTTTCTTTGCATTTTCTTAGTTGTTATTTTTTTGGTATTTAAAGTACTATTATCAGATGTACACATGTTTAAGCTTGTTATATACTCTTAATTTGACTCTTATAATTATGAAACTACCCCAAATGTTACTTATACTTTTTCTTTGAAATATAATTTTTATAATTTTTAAAAGCCTTATATTCCAGTATTATTTGAATTAAAGTATCTTATTTTAATATTTTAACTAATAGTATCTTTATATTTGAAGTTGTTTTCTTGTGAGTGGCTTATAGTTAGGTCTTATTTTCTATATCCAATTTTATAATCTCTGCCATGAATTATGGTGTTTAGACCAAACATTTAACATGGTAATTGATATGGTTGGATTTAAATCTTGCACCATGCTATTTGATTTTGTTTATACTTTTTTGTATTTTTCTGTTTTTTTAAAAATATTTTATTTATTTATTTTTAGACAGAGGGGAAGGGAGGAAGGAAGAGAGGGAAAGAAACATCAATGTGTGGTTGCTTTTCACACACCCCCTACTGGGGACCTGGCCTGCAACCCAGGGATGTGCCCTCACTGAGGATTGAACTGGCAACCTTTTTATTCACAGGCTGGCACTCAGTCCACTGAGCCACACCAGCCAGGGCTGTTTTTTTTTTTAATAAACATTAATCATTACTTTTTCCTTTGCTTTTTATTAGCTATAACTACTGATTGTTTTAGTATGAAGTAAAAATGCTTTGATAAAATATGTCAAGATAAAAATAGACAAAAAGGAAAAATGAAAAACAGAAACAAAATGCACATGGGACAAATGAAAAAAATACAGTAAGAAGGAATATGTAGAGCAAGAATAGTTATGATTTAAGGCAAATTATATAAATAATAAAAAAGAAATTAGATGTTATATGTAAGAAATAAACCTCTGATCTATTTTATGTACAAAAAGCAAATATGAAATATTATCAGGAATAATGTAGGGTATTTATAGTCAGAAAGTAGTTAGTTCCTCAAAATGAAACACCTTATAACAGAGCTTCAAAATAGGTGAAGCCAAAATTGATAGAATGAGAAGAAGAAATCTACACTTCTTGTTAGATTTATCAACATTCAGCTCAAAGTAATTGATTGCAAAATCTAACATGAAATCCAAAAAATCTATAACAAATACTTGCACAACACTATTGATGAAATTGATATAATTGATTATTTATAAAGTATTCCATCTATCAAGAGCTAAAGATAAATTATTAAGTAGACTCAAAATATTGGCAATCAGAGATATTTTGCATGAGTCTAAACAACTTCAAAATATTCAAAAACATAAATTATAGTTTTTACCAAATAGAATTAAAGTAGAATTTAATAACAGAAAAATATTTTAAAGTCTGTAAATATTTTAATTAAATAATATGTTTTTGAATTAATAGTTATGTGAATTGCATGTCAAGTTAGAAAATATTTTGAACCATGTGAAATTAGACAAAAATATTATAACTGTGTATCTAAATTTAACTTATGAGGAGGAAAGGCCTTAAATTAATATTCTAAATGTCTATCTTACAACATGAGAAGGGAAGAAAAAATTAACACAGAGGCAGAAACAAATAAATAATAAAGATTAAAAAACAAGTCAATGACATAGAAAATAGAAACACAATAAAGGAAATCAGTGAAATTCAAAACTTTTATTATGTCAAGACCAACAAACATGATATAGTTTTCACAAGTCTGATCAGGAAGACAGCAAATAGAGCATAAAATCTACCAAGATAATCAGTGAAAGAATGGAAATTACTAGAGATTCAATTGGCATCCAAGGATAATAAGGGAATATTATAACCAATTTCACACCAGTACATTCTACAACTTAGACAAAAGATGCAAATTCTTTGGAAGACACAAAACCAAAACTCACTCAGGGTGAAGTAGATAATCTTGAATAGCTCTATATCTATCAAGGAGATTACATATATAGTTAAAAATACTACCCCAAAAGAAATTCCAGGCATAGATGACATCAGTGGCATTTTCTTCAAAATTTAAAAAGTTAATAACACAATTCTACATGAAATTTTCCAGAAAAATAAATAAGGAGAAAACCCTGTCCATTTCTAAAATTTAATGAGGTCTGCAGTTTGATGATTCAAAGACAAGAAAGACATAACGAGAAAAGAAAACCACAGGCTAATATCATTAATGAATATAGATGTAAACATCTTTTAAAGTAATAAGGAAATTGAGTTATGCAACATAGGAACAGAAAAATATATTATGAGCAAGTGTAGTTTATCTCAGAAATGTAATTTTAAAAAATCAATTAGCATAATTCACCACATTAACAAACTGAAAAATAAATAGGTGTAGTATATAAAAAACACTTGACAAAACTGACTCCTATTTATGGTAAAAACCCTCACTGAACTAGAAACGAAGAAGAAATTCAACATTAAATCTGACATCACAGTTAATGTGGAAAGAGTAAATGATTTTTCTTTAACATCAGAAACATGGCATAAATGTCAGATCACATCACTTCTCATTAACATAATGCTTACAGTCCTAGAAAGTGCTGTATGAAAAGAAAGAAGGTATATATGGTTCAAGGTGAGAAAGAAAATATTCATAACTGGCATAACGGCCTATACAAATAACCTTAAGGAGTCTACAAAAACAAATGCTTTAAGAAATAATATCTGAGTTTAGTGAGGTCACTGCATATAAAGTAAACACACAAGAATCAATTATATTTGTATATACTAGAAATTAACCATTGGAAATTGAAACAAAATAACTCAAATTATGTGTAACAACATAAAAATATGAAGTGCCTGTGATATAGTTCTTAAATATATGCAAGATATGTAACTAATAATTAAACACAAACATCGCTGAGAAAAACCAATAAATGCACATAAATGGAGCAATGTTTATGAATTAAAAAGCTAAATTTTGATACAATATACACTTTAAAAATTGACCGACAGATTCAATGCAATTCCTATCAAAACTCAGGCTGTCTTTTTAAATTTTTTTGGTAGAAATTGCAAGCTGATTTTAAAATGTAAGAGAAAAATCAAAGAAATTTTGAATAAGAACATAGTTGGAAGACTTACCTGATTGTAGACAAGTTATAGACTAAGCAGAAAGTTTAGAAAGAGGTGTGTGCATATGTAGGTGTGTGAATAATCAATATTGAACAAAATACAAGGTAGTGTAAGAGAGAACATCATACTTCTAATACATGGAGTTAGAATTATTAAGCATCCAACTGCAAAACAAAAACAAAACAAACAAGGAAACCTCTATCTTTACCCCACTCATATTCACTTTTCTTCTGATTAGATTATGAACTTAAATGAAAGGGCTGATAAACCTTATAAACATTAACTTTGGAGAGAAACCTTCACAAACCTAGATAAAATAATATTGATTGGACAGAACAGGGAGAATACTAACCCCAAAAGAAATTGATAAATTGGATGTTGTTGAACTTAAAACTATTAAGAATAAAAGAAAAATGACAGACTAGAAGAAAATATTGACAAAACATCTATCTGATAAAAAACTCATATTCAGAAAATATAAAAAGCACTTAGAAATCAAAAAGAAAAAAAGCCCAATTTATAAAAAGAACCGAACATTTGAAGAGATATTTTCCCAGAAAAGATACAGCATGGCCAATGAGCAAATGAAAAGAGGCCCAGTATCACAAACATTAGGAAAATGAAAATAAAAGCAAAATGAGATCCTGCTACACATCTATTAAAAGAACTAAAACTAAAAAGTCTGACTGCCTTAAGAACTGTAGAGCAATTAAAACCATTGTGTATTGCTGGTAGGAAAAATACATGTAAATTACTATGGAAATACCTTAATAGTTTCCTATAAAGTTACACATACATTACCATATGACTCAACAATTTCATTCTTGAGTATTTATCCAAGGGGAATAAAACATGTTTACATAAAGACTAGCAGTCCAATTTTCCTAGCAGCTTTATTCATAACAGTAAAAAGGGAAAACAACCCAAATATCCATCAAATGGTGAATGGATAAACAAATTACATCATGTAATTTATATACATATTCCAATATGTATATAATGGAATACAATTCAATAATGAAAAGACACAAGGTACTGATGCTAAGAAAAAGAAGCCAGACACAGAGATTACACGGTGAATGATTCTATCGAGTGAAATTCTCTAGAATGCAATACTACACTGACAGGAAGTAGATATGTTTGCAAGTGGACGAAGGAGGGAGCAGCAGATTGACTTCTGAGGGGCACTGGGTGCCCTTGGGTGTGCTGGAGATGCTCAATATTATTATTTTTGTGTTGGTCACTTGATTAGATGCATTTATTCGAGGTCAGTTAATTGTACCCTTAAGATTAGTGAATTCTATAATATCAACATCATAGTACAATGATGCTGATTACAAAACACAGTTTCAAAACGATAGAAGAAACACCCTAAGGTATGAATTGGCAAAACAGCAATAGCAAAATTAAAGAAAAGAGAATTTCTGTAGATTGATCCAAAATTGAACTGTCTTTCCAGAGATCAATGATTTAGAATGGTCTCAAGAGCTCCTATTTCAAAGTTACCTGAATTTTAATAGGTCTGTGTTTGAAATTCATATAAGATTTGTGAGTGTGAGCACATGTATGCACGTGAGTGGGGCTGCAGAACTGGTGATGGAAAGACTGAGACATCAGGGGAGCCCATGGAGAGAGGCAGAACTTGACTCCCGCCCAGAAAGGACAGTGACAAGGAGCTGGCCAGGTAGGCTGTGGGGAAGGCTGCAGAGTTCTATAGCATTGCTTTGAAAGCTCTGTGCTTACAAGTGCTCCTGTTTACATGCAGTGATGTATTTTCTTGGGGAACATACCCTGTGTGTAAGCGTCTTTCTTCAGGAATAAAGGGGGTGCAGATTTGCTGCTAATATACAAAGTATTTCATTAAGTAATGGCTTTCAGTAGGCTCATTTAAAGCTCTCCTACTGCTATAGTAATAAATCGGATCTATAATTTGTTTGCTAACAGCCAATGTTTCCACTAAATACAATCAAATGGGAACATACCTCTAAAATAAACAAATTAGTTTTCATTCTGTTTAATTTTCTCCAAACAAGATTAATTTTACCACTGTTTCTTGCTGCAAGTTATCTAGCGATGACATTTTCTCCTAATCTTCCTGGAGGCTTTCTGAGAACACCAGAGGTCTCTTGTATTCCCTCTTGGTCCCCAGCCTCCTTACTAGGCAGGGAATTATAATAGTAGGGACAATTACACAAAAAAGACTTCGTCTCCACACTTTACCTTACAGCAGCCCGTGCTTGCTCCATGATTCAGTCCATCCCCTCTTTGTTCCTGAAAACAGTGAGTGGTCAGTATTATTTTACTTCAAAACTCTGGACCCAGAAGACAGACAAGGGGGGAAGGCAAAGGCATGTCAATGAAATAGAACTCGCTTGGGGAGTGTTTGTTGATTTCCCGTGAATTTTTTTCTCAGCCACATTCATTTGCCAGATCAATCACAGAGGTACGTGGTGGGATGATTTAAGACATGTTAAAAGCAATTGAGATACAAAATGACTGATGTTAGTCTTATTCCTTTCTGTCCCACAGCAGAAAGCAGCATAGAGGCATGTCTTTGTGAGGCAAGCTAGGATCTGTACATATTTGCATTTCATCTCATTATTATTTCTCACAAATATGCCCTAATTTCTCCAGAATAATGTCCTATATCAACATCTATTCTCTCCCACCAAAAGCTGAACGTGTAAACAACAAAAATGAAAACACTTTGTCCCAGTTAAACAAATAAAATATGTATATTTAATTTCATGTAGTTGAGTCTACCTAATTACATCAAAGAAGATTAGAGTGGGACCTGTGTGGATTTACACTGGGGTGACAGACCTGCTGTCTTTACGCCAGCAGTTTTCAACCCCTGCGCCACACGAATTTTTTAAATATGCGATACCTGACTATTTAGTCAGGGGCACTGACCTCTTTTCTCTTGGATTGTCAAATAAAAAAATGACAACGACCAACACAATTATAGCCATCTGTGTGAGTGAATCAAAATTATAACTATTTTTGTCAGATCAGCAGGAAAGTACATTTTTTGGTGTGCTACAGAATTTTAGTCATCAGTTTATGTGTGCCATGGGACGGGAAAGGTTGAAAATCACTGATTTAGGTGACTATTGTCTTCTGGTGTATGAGTGTCTCACAGATGTGTATGAAAAAAATAGTTACAAAATATAAAACAAAATATTTATGGCAATCCAAACATGATTAATATGAATATTTATGTCTCTTCAAAGATCTAGGAGGCCCTACATGGGTAGCAGGGGTTCTTTCTCTGTTTTAATTCATAATGAGTTCTGGTATCTTGTGAAAGCATCCATGCTAAACCATCAGTGATTGGGAGAACAATAACTTTCTCAATGATGGAATCATTGAGTTGATTCATTGAGTTGAATCATTGACTTTCACAGTGTTTAGGACCCATCAAGAACAAGTTCAACATCAGGCAAGATATTGAGAGAATTTTAATGAATTTTCCCTTGGGCATGTTGCTTGTGTCAGAGTTAAAATAAAATTCTAGAACTTTTATTCTCAGTACAATGCTTGTCCCACTGCACAGTGGGAAGTATGCAGTGAAACACTAGCTACATGTGTTGATATTATGTGTGTGTATATACATATATATACATATAGCATTATATATTATATATATTTTATATATGTTACATATTATATATATGATGTAGAAGTATTATCTATTGTAGCTAGTCAGAGGGTTTGTGAAAAGCAACCTGCTTCCAACACAGGCATTGAAAATAAATCCAAACGTAGATTCTTCATTAAGTTCCCAGTCATAGCAGTAAGATAGCATAGTCTTACTCAAAATAAGAGTCACAAAATTCTTTGTCTTTTTAAAAATATATTTTATTGATTTGGCTATTACATTTGTCCCATTTTCCCCCCTTTACTCCCCTCTGCCCTGCACATCCCCTCCCACCCACATTCCCCGCTTTAGTTCTTCTTCATGGGTCATACATATAAGTTCTTCGGCTTCTACATTTCCCATACTTCTTACCCTCCCCTGTCTATTTTCTACCTACCATCTATGCCTCTTATTCTCTGTACCTTTTCCCCCTCTCCCCACTCCCACTTCCCTGTTGATAACCCTCCATGTGATTTCCATTTCTGTGTTCCTGTTCCTGTTCTAGTTGTTTGCTTAGTTTGCTTTTGTTTTTGTTTTAGGTGTGGTTGTTAATGGTTGTGAGTTTGCTGTCATTTTACTGTTCATATTTTTAATCTTCTTTTTCTTAGATAAATCCCTTTAGCATTTCATATAATAAGGGCTTGGTGATGATGAACTCCTTTAACTTGACCTTATCTGAGAAGCACTTTATCTTCCCTTCCATTCTAAATGAAAGCTTTGCTGGATAGAGCAGTCCTGGATGTAGGTCCTTGCCTTTCATGACTTGGAATACTTCTTTCTAGCACCTTCTTGCTTGCAAGGTTTCTTTGGAGAAATCAGCTGACAGTCTAGTGGGAACTCCTTTGTAGGTGACTGTCCCCTTATCTCTTGCTGCTTCTAGAATTCTCTCCATTATGATCTTGGGTAATGTAATTATGATGTGCCTTGGTGTGTTCCTCCTTGGGTTCACCTTCTTTGGGACTCTCTGAGCTTCCTGGACTTCCTGGAAATCTATTTCCTTTGCCAGATCGGGGAAGTTCTCCTTTATTATTTGTTCAAATAAGTTTTCCACTTGTTGCTCTTCCTCTTCCCCTTCTGGTACTCCTATAATTCAGATGTTGGAATGTTTAAAGATGTCCTGGAGGTTCCTAAGCCTCTCCTCATTTTTTTGAATTCCTGTTTTTTTGTTCTTTTCCGGTTGGATGTTTCTTTCTTCCTTCTCGTCCACTCTATTGATTTGAGTCCCAGTTTTCTTCCTGTCACTGTTGGTTTCCTGTGCATTTTCCTTCATTTCACTTAGTGTAGCCTTCATTTTTTCATCTAATTTGCAATCAAATTCAACCAGTTCTGTGAGCATCCTGATCACCAGTGTTTTGAACTGTGCATCTGATAGGTTGTCTATCTCTTTGTCACTTAGTTGTATTTTTTTGTGAGCTTTGATCTGTTCTTTAATTTTGGCCATTTTTTTTGTCTTGGCATGCTTGTTATGTAAAAGGGGCAGAGCCTTAGGTGTTCACCAGGGCGGGACAACCCAGTCTCTGTTTCATCATGCTATGTGTGGGAAAGGGGTCTGAGAGGGGTCTGAGAGCACTTGCTCTGCTCTCTGCCGGCTTTCAGTTACTTCCCCCGCTTCTCGCAAGCAAATTGGGCCCTTCTGGTGCTGATTCCCTTGTGGGTGGGTTTGTGTATGTCCTAGGATCCTGTGGGTCTCTCTAACAAACTCTCCTGTGAGGCTGGGAGTCTCTCCCAGCACCTCAACCCCCACAGGTGTTTTCAGTCAGAGGTTTGAGGCTTTATTTACCTGAGCTACAGCTCTGAGTTGTGCGGTGTGTCTTGCTCCCCAACTGTTCCTCCCGGTTTATCTGTGAGAGAATGTGGGACTGCCCAGTCCACCAGTTGCTGTAGCCTTGCTGGCCAGCTGCAGCCTTGCCTGCCCTGATCCTCCAGCCACCATCTTTCTGTGAGTCCTCTCTGCACGCCGGTCTCTGCCCTTCCTACTGGTCTGGATGAGTGTGTCTCCTTTAACTCCTTGGTTGTCGGACTTCATACAGTTCAATTTTCTGTCAGTTGTGGTTGTTTTTTTGTTTTTAAATTGTTGACCTTATTTTAGTTGTGCGAGGAGGCACAGCGTGTCTACCTATGCTTTCATCTTGGCCAAAAGTCCCCAGTTCTCTACCTTTGATACTCCACTGGACTTTCTTTCCAGTCCATATCCTCTTTTGTGTTTCAAATGGGTCCTTGGAGGCTACACCTTCAGAGTCTCCTTTTACCTTCTTGTCATAACTATAGAATTTAAATGGAACATTTGTTCCAGATTCGACAAATGCTCATGAAGCATACAGCGTATAACCTGCTTCTGGCTAGGTACTGGTTGAACAGCACTGAACAAATCAGAATGTGTCGCTGTCTTCATGTTGGTGACAGTCAGGCTTTCCAGGAAAATGAGCAGACAATGCAGTGTAAGCTCTGGGGCTCCATCTTCAGTGATTCTAACTGAATGAAGTCTAGGTAGGCCCAGGAATTCTAGAGGCTGAAAGTCCAAGATCAAGGTGACAGATTGTTAGCTTTTCATTTTAAGTCATTCTGAAAGTGAATTTTAAGTGTGCAATACTGAATTAACTATAGGTATTCTGTTATACAGAAGATTTCTAGAACTTCTGCATCTTACATAACTGAAACTCACTTAGCATTTTGTTAAAAAAAATTCTTGCTTACAGAGGAAAACAAACAAAAGTTTTGCCTTTTTTGTATTGATACATTACACGTCATGGTGAAAATAATGACTACATTACAGTCTTCATGCTCCTTCTGGCTCCAGACTGCTGTTCATGCTGCCACCTGACCCTTCACTCCAGCTTTTTACCTTGTCCCATTATCCTGATCATCTGGCCTCAGTCACTGCTGCCTCTTTCTCCCCCATTATCTTGCTCAGCAGTTTTCACAATCTGGTGTTTACTTTTTGGTTGATTACTAATATAAGGTCTGTATTCCCTTTTGCCCTGTTGGTTTATGCTTTGTGGCACACAGTAGGTGCTCAACATAGACTTGTTGAGTACACATATTTACTACACTGACAGGCAATCATGACAGATGCATAGGGCATGGTTAAGAGATTCATATGCATTTTTGCTTAGTTGTGTGTGCTGTTTTCCCCTTGGAAATGGAATACATGAAAGTATATTAATTCCTCCCATTAAGAACACCTTATGGCATGCCACACTTCAGTATAGTTTATATGTCATGTTTAGTAAAATTAATTTGTTTTTAATCAGATTTTGAATCTTGCACAGTTGTCTGTGTTTATGAGAGAGTGAGAGAGAAAAAGGCAATGGACTTGATCTTCCTAGGGTTGCTTTTTTATTTCCCACATGTCTCTCTCAATGAAGCTGAATGAAAGAAAGAGACTTTCACAAATATTCTTCAGATAACTACCATGTAAGACAGTCACAGACATATCTTATTCCTTTCAGTCCCAACACATAGCAGCTACATTTGTTGCAAACCAAATCCTTCAATACAA
Organism: Carollia perspicillata; assembly: GCA_004027735.1. NCBI lineage: Eukaryota > Metazoa > Chordata > Mammalia > Chiroptera > Phyllostomidae > Carollia > Carollia perspicillata. The sequence continues at coordinate 13,601 of PVKM010011442.1, forward strand.
ACATAAAATATTTTAAAACATATTGATTCAAAACTTAGCTCAATTTGCTCCTCATCCCCTCACAGATTATCCCATCTGAGTGTACTTTGGCATGTAGAAATTATATAATTTCACTGCAAAAAAAAATGAAATGGAGAGAGTATCACAGACTGACCCCAGCAGGCCTTTATAGATCCACATATAATGACATGAAGGCAGACAATTTTTTCTAGGAAACAAATGGAAATGTTGTCAATGCTCCTTACAATTATGGTGAACATGCCCCAGTTTGCCTGTCCTGGCACAATTATTAAAGGGACTAAAATACTTTTCCTGCCCATTTCACAGTTATCAGGATCAAATAAGAAAATAAGTTGATGCTGATATTATTCTTCTATTCCACTTTAAGGCAGGCCTGGGTAGCACTGTAACAGAAAACAGAAAACTGTGAAATGCATGAGATTCAGAATATGATCAAGCTGCCAGATGTTGTATCTTATGTTGGGCATCTCATTTTACCTTCTTAATTATTAATTTGCTTCATGAGCAAAATAAGGAAAATAACAGTGTTAACTTAAATTCTTATGCTTGTGAAATAAATGCAAAATATCTCACAAATAAATATTAGCTTTGAAAATTCAGAGCAGAAATGCTGGGATGAGGGTTCTTTGCAACATAAAAATAGGCAGTAGAACCCCTAGCATTTCCACAAGTCCACATTGTGTCTGCACACATGTGGGAAATTCAATAAAATAGTGGGAGGAAGGTGAAATCAAATTGCTTCGGAAACAAAAGGAGTGACAAACTTCAGTGATTCTATGTGTTAGAAGGTTCGATTACTAATTAGTTCCTCCAATTCTCCTATGTCTTATTATAGCCTATATCATATTTATACCCCAAATTACTTTGTAATATATTTAAACAGAGATATTATGAAGAAAATTTGATATAAAAATGTCACCAAAATGAAGAAAGGAGAGCATCTGCTATTACAGAACTTTTGCTGGACTGAAGTTGATGGAATGAGACCTAGGATGTGGTCTCCAGAGATTCAGTGTGATCAGTAGAAAAATACAGGAGTAGCAGGTAGATTTCCAGAAGCATGATATTCAAAAGTTGTCACTGTGGGAGAGATTGGTAACTATAGTTGAAAACCCTAATAAAAACCGACCACAGTTATCTGGTTTAGCTCGTTTCTTGCCATAGAACTCAGACATTTCACAAAATTTTTAAATAGGAAGTGATTGCAGATTTTCACACACTTCAGAATAAGGTTATTGTGAGAGAATTGAAGAGAGAAGGGACAAAATAGTCTTGGTGCTTTGTCAGTTTTTTTCTGAAAATGTAACTTGTTTTGTAGCTTTTTAAGAAAGAAAATGTCTAACTCTTTGTTAAACAAGATTTGAAAAATATGTAAAATTTGTAAGTAATTTTATGTATTATATGTAAAACATTGGGTCTTTGATAATGTACTTTTTTATGATCTAGAAATGTAGAGAAGATGTGAGAGTTAAAGGGGTAAATAATTCAGTTTTAGCTCCCTGGATTAAGAAGTGTTCTGAGTATATGCATAAATTGACAGTTTACTCATAAATTGACAGTTTATTAATCAACATTGACAATTTTTTAAATGATTTTATTTATTTTTAGAGAGAGGGGGAGGGAGAGAAACATCAATGTGTGGTTGCCTCTCAAGTGCCCCCTATGGGGGACCTGGCCCGCAACCCAGGCATGTGCACTGACTGGGAATCGAACCATCAACCCATGGGTTTGTGGGCCTGCCCTCAATCCACTGAGCCACTCCAGCCAGGGCAGCCTTGACAGTTTATGATTGAGATTTTTTAATTTGCCTTCTTGATTAATTGCTACTTATTGATACATATCCTATGATGGACATAATGAAAGGAAGTTCAACCTAACAAGAAAACAAAAATAATTAAGGGGAAAAATCATCCTCAAGCATAAAACCTTATAAATTGTGAAAAAATTACTAGTAATCAGTGTCTGACTTTCTCTTTATGCAAATATTAGTGGAAATTATGCATATGCAAATAAAGATGCTTCTTTACGACAGAGATTAAATACATACAGTACAGTGATTAGCATTCTTTGTATACATTCAAATACAGCAAGATTGATATGCAAGCAAAATGAATTACAATCAGGAATAACACTCTATTATTATCATATCACTCAAAACCAGTACCAAGTAGGCTATACAGCCTCAGGGAAATGTGGGAATCTGGCAAGAGATAGGAGATTTTTCTTTTAGGAATATGATTTTACACCACTTACGACTTAAAAACCTATAGGCAACAAACAAAACACAACAGAAGTTATATAGCAGCATAATTATTTATGAAACAAAAAAATGTCTTGCATACATTTGTAGACCTTAGGGGTGAGCTTCTTGCCCGTGACCCTACCCATAAAGAGTCGTGTGATTACAATGGGGCTATACAGATAATCCTGAGTAATCTCTGTATTTTAAGTTGTATCACCCAAATTTGAGAGAGGTTGGTAAAGGGCGCAGAATTTCAGCTATACAGTAAATGAGGTCTGAGGATCTAATGTAAATATCATGACTAGAGATGATAACACTGTATTCCATACTGAAAGACATAGATATGTGAAGTGTGGGATGCCTTAATTAACTAGATGAGGGGATTCTTTCACAATGTGCATGCATATCAAATTACCATAGTGTATACTTTAAATATCTTAAAGTTGATGTCATTTATATTTAAATGAGGCTGAAACAAACAAACAAAACCTCTAGTCACAATATTGTATATTAGATTTCCATAATTTACTTATTTTATAAATAAAAGCTTGTATCCTTTTACCAACACCCATTCATTTCTCTCACTCCCCCACCCTTCTTACATAGCAAGCACCATTCTATTCTGTTTCTACAGGTTTGCACATGTTTTCATTTTAGGTTCCACAAAAGTGAGAACCTACTTCGTCTTTTTCTCCACTTTGTTTACTTTAGCATAATGTCCTCCAGTTTCATCCATGGTGTTGCAAACAGAAGGATTTCTTTCTTTTTCAAAGCTGAATTTTTCAGTGGTGTGTGTGTGCATATGCATGAATACACCACATTTTTTAGATTTATCCATCAGTGGACACTTAGGTTCTTTCAATCTTGGATTTTAAAATAACTTTGCAGTGAACATGGGAGTGCAAATTTCTGTAAAACACTGATTTTATTTCCTTCATACATATACCCAGAAGTGAAATTTCTGATCATAGGATAGTTCTGTTTTTAGATTTTTGAGAAACTTTCATACTGTATTCCACAAAAGCTATGCCAATTTACAATCCAACCAACGGCACCCCAGGCTTCTCCATATCCTCACCAACACTTACCCTGTTTCTGACAATCAAGTCAAGTCATGTGGATTCAGAGCTTCTTTTACTCACTTCATTTACTTTTTCACCATGCACATGTATGGGGGGCAAAACTTTACCTATACACTCTTGGTGTCTTCAGCTTGAACGGAGAATTAAATCAACATAAGCCATATTAACAGGAGAAAGGCCTACATATTTATCTCATATAATTTTAGGTGACATGGGAGCCCTCATAAGAAAATGGAAACCCAAGGAAATGCCAAAACTTTATGCTTTGACACTCCATTGAACAAAGAGAAGAAAAGTAGCTGAAATACATAGGGAACCTAACAGGAGATAAAAGTTATTTTAACAAGGTCTGTTTGCACAGATTTCTCTCGGTCTGGAGCTCCATCTCTGGTGATGAAAATGTTTCTTTCCTCTTGGTACTGGGAGTTTTATCTCCTATTGTCAGAAGAAAAGGGGGAGCTCAGAGCGCTCTTTCGACTCACTACATTTAGCTCAATAATCCTTAGGCCAAAGTGGTGTATTTTGAATTGGCCACCCTTCACACACTGCACTTTGGAGCGGGTCGGGTCACAAAAGCGACATGACCACCAGTTGTCCCACCGAGCTGGACTAGGCAGACAGAGGCTCCCGAACAAAGAAATGGTTTTTGGGGAAGAGGCATCTGCTGTGGAAATCCTGAGCTGGCCATCAACCTCTATGCGGGTAGAGTGGCCACAGGTCAGAGGCCGTGCACCATCGTGTGACTACTCGAGTGCATGGAAAACCTCCGCTGGCTTCATGCGTTTGTTGAGCAGCTGCTCAGGGCACCTGTGGTGATGAATCGTGGCAGCCAGAGGGCTGACCTTTTGCTGAGAGTCCAGCTGCTACTGACGCCTCGCTAGAGGGTGAACACTACAGTTAGAAAGTTGGAAGAAGAGCTGAGGCTGTCCACTCCTCTGCTGGCATCAGGGTGGCACACAGGTGGGACAGCAGGGCAATAAGTTGTTTTACAAAGCGAGGACACAAACTGCAGCAGATTAAGGTCCCAGAGCTTGTGACAAAGCCTCACGCAGATGCTCAAAGGTGGAATCCCTGGGACAGTGCGAGGAGGAGGGGGAGGATGTTACGATGATGGACAGGAAAAGCCCCATACAGCCTGACCCCTTATACAAAGAAAAAAATTAATAGTAGTTACCCTAGACTTCTGAAAACAGAGAAATATTCAAAACTCCTAGGAGGAAAACTTGCATTCTTTCTCTGTCCTTTGAAGCTGTAAATCGTATCTCTCTGAAACATGAATATCCCAGGACAAGTAAAAACACCCCCCAGGATTGCCGGAGACTAAGACAAAAATGCAGGGAAGAGGGCTTTCAAAATACAGACTGCTTATACTCACTTACTCAAAATTAGTCCACAGCTTCTGTGAGATATTGGTCAAGGCAAAATACAAATCTTAAAATTCTCTCTACAAATATTAGGAGGGAAAAAAGCTTTAGCCATTTGCCTGGTAACCATATCTTTGTCTATCTGTGGTCACAATTTGGATTCAGCTGTTATTTATAAACTAGTGAACCTTATATTGTTTTTCCTGATTTATGGTTAAAATTTGGAGTGAAAGCAATGGGTCTCTACTTATGTTTATGTGTTTGTGTATGTCTGAATATATGATATATGTGTGATGTTTTTCTACTTCTAGACAGGATATGAAAGTAGCAGATTCAATTACTAATAGAGAAAAACCACCTTGGCCAAATAGATTAAATGTACTGTCCCAGGCTGTAACTCATTTGAATGGTCAACCAGCAGGGCCTATTGCCCCATATGCCAGACTGGGGACCCCTGAAGAGACACCCAATACTGTTAAGTTATGGAAGTCACAGCAAACAGTCACTGCCTGGACCCTCACTGTGGATCAATGTGCTACGCTTCTGAGAACACCAAGCCCCACCGTGTCTGGGAGAGGAGCTATCTATTGAAATTTGCCATGGATGTCAGTGGGATGGGTAAGTTACTCTGTACCCTTGGGTGAGGGGGAACCACTCAAATCTCCTTCGGGATCCCGCTGTTTTTCTGCTATGCCTGGGATGGAATGTGCTCTACTGAAAGATGAGGGAAGGTAGTGACACTGGTCTGGCATATCTTGTCCCCACTCCATCTTCTCATGTTTGACAATGTGCCACCCCTGGCCACCATGTCTGGTGTGCACAACCAGGTCCAATTTTAAAAGCTAAATCCACCTTAACGGGCAAGGATCAGGCCACAGATATAATTCTTATGGAAGGGAAAGATCTTCTCGTAGAAGTTCCTGCTAAATATCTGTCTTTTTGACCTTAGGTTTCAGCTGCTTTTGTGATGTCTGGTTATGGGATGGGTACTTGATGGAAATACTGTTCCACAATGGGGCCTGTTCATATGCTCAACAAAGAAATCAGTCCAACTGTTGGGCATGTGGGGAGCTGCCCATCTTTAACTCCTCAGAATTGCCCTGCGGGCTTCACCACTCCACAGGGGGGATTGGAAGGCCCTAAAGCAGTCCATTAAGAATGGACAAGCTAGGATTAATACCCTTAATTCCTCTGATATTACCAATATTGATCCAGAGACCTGGCCTCTGTCACAGACTGTCAACAACACTGGTCATGATATTGATTCCCTATCGATCAGACTACACGGGGAGCCCATTTAACCTGAATACCAAAGGATCCGAAAAATACCACCATTTAGATCCATGGTGGCTACACTCAGATTTTGAGTGGGTTCCTGTGGCTCACCCCAGGTTATGGACATTTGAGTACCCGGGCAGCTCTATGTTAAAAGAAAAATCACACCAAGCAAAACTAACCCAATTGTACCAGAATATGGGTTGGATATGTGTAGTCACTCCATCACATTAAAGGACAGAAACTGTGTCGACACTGACTGGCTGCACTGGGCAGTCCGAATAGTTCCCAGTGGTTATGTGGCACGGACTTTTGGCCATGGCTTCCTTCCAGGTGGTTGGGCCACTGCACCCTGGGTGTTCCCTTGGAACAGGGGAGGATCCACCCCATGGTAACAAAAATTGCCAATCCCCTTTCCTCAAGGCCAGGTGAGCATGCTCTATTTCCTATTTGGTCTGTATCTCTGTCTCCTCCACTGGCCTGGAAGATGTTACAATACACACATCGAAGCCCTTACTACCTGCACCCAGCATGCCTTAAATAATAGCCTGCAGACATTGTCCTTACAGAACGCTGAAATGTCTCTAGTGAGAAAAACTGTCCTCCAAAATACGACGGCCTTGGACATTATTACTGCCTAGTAAGGAGGCACCTGTGACATTAATCAAACAGAATGTTATGTTTATGAATCTGCTAGTGTGTCATCTTTATTAAGTCACACAAGGCCACAGTGAATGCCCTGAGTGATCCAACCTCCAGCACAGGGGACTTAATAACTAACAGCAGTTTGGATTATGAGACTCTTGGTATAAAAAAAGTCACTTATTTTGGAAATAATTATCTTAATCTCTGTTTTCTCTCGCATGTGCCTACATCATCCCTGTAGTCTCAGCCTCCAGTGCAGGCAAAGAACCACCATGCAAGCCCCCTCCATCCTAGTGAAACCCTTGGCTAGCCACTCAAGGCCCATGGTGGAAGAGGGGAATGTGTAAGACTCTGAGAGCCATCCACGAGGGATGGAGTATTGAAGGTCAGGGAGAGGATGTAACACAGGTTGACCCACCAGCTGGACCTTGGTGATACCAGGTTCCTCACCCCCAGGCCCTTTCCCTGTACTCTCTGCTCTGCCCACCATTCTCACAGCAGGAATTGTTTTTAAGAATGCAGACTTGAGAGCCCTGGCTGGTGTAGCTCAGTGGATTGAGCATGGGCCTGTGAACCAAACAACCGTGGTTCGATTCCCAGACAGGGAACAGGCCTGGGTTGCAGGCCAGTTCCCAGCAGGGGACACACAAGAGGAAACCATACATTGATATTTCTCTCTCTCTCTTTCCCTTCCCCTCTAAAGATAAATAAATAAAATCTGTAAAAAAAAAAAAAAAGAATGCAGACTTGAGAGAGCAATATGGTGTTGAGTCCCTCTAGACAGTACATGTGACTGAACCCAGGTAAGGCCTCTATTAAACTTTTAGGATTCTGGTGGGCAGGGACATGGATGTGCTTGTATTGTGGCCATCCAAGATAAACTTCTCAAGTAATTTCCTTTGCTTCTTAAATCTGTGACCCAGCCATCTAAAGTGACCCACCTCTTTCATCCCTCTCACCTTGCCCTTGCTCTTGAGGTCATATTTGGAATCAGTACATGCAATGAAAAATTTTCACTTAGCATAATACCCTCTAGGTCCACCCACGCTGTTGCAAATGTAAGATTTCATTCCTTTTTACGGTCAAGTAATATTCCATTGTATATACACATATGTTCCACAGTGTTTTTATTCACTCTTAGGTCAGCCAGATAGAGACAAATACCACATGATTCCACTTACATGTGGAACCTAAAGAACAAAATGAATGAACAAACAAAACAGAAACAGACTCAGTTAGGGGGAACAGACTGATGGTTGCCAGAGGAGGAGGGGTGGGAGACTGGATGAAAAATTTGAAGAGAGTAAGAAGTACAAATTGGCACTTATAAAATAGTCATAGCGATGTAAAGAACAGCATAAGGATATGGTCAATACTGTTGTCATAGCTATGTATGATGCCAAGTGGGTATGGAAATATTGAGGAGAACCTTTTGTAAAGTATATGATTGTCTAACCACTCTGCTGGGCACCTGAAACTAATACGAAATAATATTGAACGTAAACTGTAATTGAAAAATAGGGTTAAAACAGAGAGAGAGAGAGAGAGAGAACTTTTTGGTTTACCAACTTGTAGATACATGGAATAGCAGTAAAAGATGGAAAGGGGGTATTTATAATTAACTTATAAACATATATTAACTTATTTAACTGTATATAACCTATGCCTTAACAGTTTGATGTTTTTATCATAATGAATCATTCACTCAGAAGGAAAGGGAAGAAGTAAGTGTAAGCGCCTGATGTAAAGATTGTAGCCACAGGCAGGAGGGCTCTGCGAAGTCAAGATTGTGGCATTGCTCTGAGGAAAAGAAGCCAAGACTAGCTGTAGGAAAGAGTGAGTCCTGTCTCTCTGACTCCTCGGAGGCTGTTTCGTGGTACACGAGTACTTAGGATTTCAGACCCAGTTACATAAGTGAGCAGTGGATAAAATGGAAGAAGTGGCTAAATGTATATTTAAGTAGAATCTTTGGCATTGCCTTAAAATGAGGGATTTCAATTCTTGATAATGAAATGTTTTTATTGTGTGATGGTATTTCTTTTTTTGTTTTTTGATCGTGTCACTTATTAACTAATTTTGGTGATGGGGTCTCTAAATGTTTATTAGAAAAGTATTAATTTGATGTTTTGTACTTTGCTAGAACCTGTACAGCTTTTGATGAAGCAGGAAATGAGCAGCTTGGTTTTTGTTTTGTTTTGTTTGGCATTGCTTTAATTCCAAAGTTTTTCAATTCTTGAGAAAACCTAAGATATTTGAACACAATATATCATGGAGACAGTCACCACTGCTTATATTGCAGCAACAACCAGGGAGCAAGGAAACTGTAATAGAAAAAAATTAAACGACATCCTTTTGATATGTCTGAAAGCCTTGCACCTTCATTGGTAAATAAAACATCCCATGGGAGAGCAATCATGAGGCACATGAAGGTCAATGCCAAGTATCACTTGTTTGAATTTAGACCCTAAAGATGGGTGCATTGTAACACATTACAAAACGTTACCTAAAAACACAAGTGATCCATAAAAAATAACCATTTCTATTACCATTCAAATGATCGTTGCATTAAAAGATCTATAAAAACTTGAGGGAGTTTTATGAATTCTATAGTAATAAATATAACTGAATTAAGACCTAGGATTAATAGTTCAGTGAAAAGAAATTACTCTTGTGATTACGAGGTATATCACTTTTACAAGTGTATTTTTATTTAGTTGTGTTTCCTGGCCTTATCTTTAAATTTATTGGAGTAAATTATTTTAACAGCTCTGCGAAGAGAGAAATCAAGTAGAGTTTTATGATTTGAAAAATATTTTGCTCAAGCAGCTTTATATCTGTAAGAAAGTAAAACTTCTGAAATCCAGTGATGAAAATGGGCTTTCTGACTCTCTTGAATTAATGTGAGGAAAACCTATATATTTTCAAATAATTTAAATAATCATTATGTGTACTTTTTTCTCAGACTTTAAAATGGGGATGATGACATTCACTGTACCCACTTCTTAGAATGTGATAAAGATTAATTCAGTCTTTTCAATTAGAATACATAAAATATTTAAGCAGTTAGAGTACCAGAGAAATATGAACAGTGTTACTAGGAGAAAATATATTATTCACTGGGACAAGGTAGGTTTTTGCCTTGACACTATATTTTCTATAAATCACTTCAATGCTGTAGGTTGCAATAATCTCCTTAGAAACTTTAGATTTCAGGCTATTTGATAAAAATGCTAACCATATGTCAAATTCTCTCTCCTTTAACATATTCTCTTTAACGTCAAAACATTCTGGAGCATATACCTTCAATTTAATTGTTTGACTCATAGAACTTTAAAATATCTTTATTTCTGTCTATTAATCTACTGTGTGTGGCAGTGTTGGTCTTTCATACGTATTTATGGAAAATATTTGTGAGATGGGATGATTCAAAGTAACTTTGTGTACTCAACTAAGTGAATTAATAAAATGCCTTAGCTCTGTTATTTTCCATTATGTAACCTTGCCTAGTAACAATACAATATCCCTGAGCCATTCAAATTTTGCGATTAGTTTCTATTACATGCTCTAGTAATTCACCTCTTATTTATTAGGATTACTACTGAGTATGTGTCCTCAAAGAAGCTTTTATATAAATTCATGACCTATTGTTGAGGGATAGGAAGAAATGACCAAATGGCTAATTCTTTAAGGTCTTAGAGTTGAAGGACTAGTAATAGAGACGCCTGTAAAACTCAGTCTATACATTTATATAGACTCGTATTTCTATGTGTCAAGGACATGGCATAAATCATTTAGGTTGATGTTTTGCTACGTTATGGAAAAAATTAGGAACTAAAGAATGGGAAGCAGTCAACCTAAAAATATTTTAAAATTTATAAAAATAAGAGTCAGTTTGATTATTGAAGATGTGCCACAAAGAAAGAATTATTTGGGGATAAACTAAAAAAAAAATGTTCAAAATTATCAGAAGACAAAGTGGACAGAAAGAACTATCCAGAGGTGAAAGAGTAAAATAAATAAATAATGAATAAATGTGCATTACAGTACAGGGGTGGCTTGAAAAATAACTAAAAATCAATGAGATAAGGTTTAGAATGATGCAGGCTACAAATGAGAAGTTGATAAGAAAGAAATTCAATAAAAAAAACAATAGAGGTAATTGAGGCAGAAAAAATTCTACTTTAAAAATACCATTTGCAATAAAGATATTCAGTTTTACTTAATGAAAACACTACTGATGAATGTTTTGACTTTTAATGGTTTTGTGTACTGAGTTGGGTATGAAAGGGTTCATTTGAATGATCTACTACAAGTGAACACCTTGATGTGTAATTTATTATTTTTCTAAATGAAGCCTGGATCACAGATTCATAACAAATCAATAACTCTATCCTAGTTCTTGTTTTAAGTTACCCGTTGTCAACACCACCTAATTGATTTACTCAGTAGTCATAGTTCCTATGTAGTTATCAGAAGGAAAACATGCAAATAATTTTCTCTCATAATTTCAGAGGCCAGAGGAAAATAACAAAGGTGCTATTGAAGATTTTTAGAAGTGAACAAAACATTGATTATTCATTAAATCTTTAGTGTTCATTACTTCTTGAAAACATTAGAAGATAACTTGCCATGAAAGCTACAAATATGGAACAAAGATTTAAGAAATAATAATAACACAAGCACAATAGAGAAAAAATGTCTTTCCTAAAACCTGAGGCTAAATATAGCTTTAATGCAAAATTTGTATTTGACTATGCTGGACATCAGGAATAAAGGCTAATATGAGTTGCTTTGTAGATTTCACCTGAGGACTAGATACCAAGTCATCGGGAGAGAAAAAATGTCCTTAGCCTTCAACTACAGGATAAATTAAATCCCTGTTTAAAAAAAAAAAAACCCTACAGAAAATGAATAAAGCAATGAAGAATGTTTGCAATAACTTTTTAGAAATATCTTTAAAAGGTGTTCCCTTTCTATAGCATTGTTCTCATTGAAGACAGAATTGTTATTCTAAAACCTACATCAGATCATTGTATCATTTCATTAATTACATATTTCAATGGTTTCACATTGCCTATAACAGTCCTGCCTGAAGCTAATTAAGATGCAGATTCCTAAATCCTAATTTAGATCTTTTGAATGCAGATATCTGAAGATGAGACCCAAGAATTTGTGCTGTAACAGTTCCATGGGTGAATTTATGACGCTAAAGTTGTAAATCCCTTGATCTCCATGTTAAAGCTTTTCCACTAAGCAAGCCTTTTCCATTCATCTTCACTGATCACTCTGTATCTTTTGGGCTCTCTTCCTTTGTAAGTGCAACTGTATCTAGGTCCTATGTATCAGACCCTCCCACTGCTTATCACGTACTTCCAAGTCCATCCTACCTTTGTTGACCACGCTGAATCCTCTGCCTGACGAGAGTACCCTTTTTCCTTTTGATTGCTGAAGTATTTATGTCTTATAAACCCTGAGCTAAAGGTTTTCTTCTTTCTAATGCTTCTCCTAATCATTCTAGGTAGGGCCAATGATTTTTGTATCTTTATCTCCATTACCTATTACGTATTTACAAGTTTCTTGGATCTTTTAGAGCTTATGTAAAATCACTGTGCTCTTGGTTGCTAATATTCCCCACTAATTTTTTAGCATCTCAATGATAGAGATTTGCATTGTCAACAAATAAATGTTCAAAATGAATTGGTAAAGATATGTAAAAAGTGTCAAGAGTTAATAACTAAAGTCGGCTTCCTGATAACTATTTAATTCAATTTTGCATATGCTTCCTTAAAGTTATTTATTGAAGATATACCCCATGCAACTTACATTTGACTAGTAACTTACATTAACATTTATTACATGACTAAATAAACATCTAAATAACCTTCAGTGCTTTTGTCACTGTAGGTTGACTTGCTGAATGGAAGAAGATCATAGAAATCTATTCTAAATCAGAAATATCTAAATGAAGATGTTAAATGAGTAAATAAAATAAGTAGAAGAAATGCAATACAATACAATATGGCAGATACTGTAAAAAATTAAAAGGCAGACAAAATCTACGTGACTTTTTAAATCCTTTTTAACACCAAATGGGTTAATTTAAACAACAACAACAACAACAAAACAAATAAAGAATAAAAGAACATGTTCTAAAAAGTGAGAAGAGCTCTCTGGAATGAAAGTCAGTGATTTTTGCTTAAAATAATGATATAGAGCAGGGTGTTTGGAGCACAGTCCTGAGCCTTTCGTTCTGACGAAGGCAGCTCTATTCACTTATGGTCCGGGAGACTGACTAGCAATGGAGACATTTTAACGTACCAAGTATTTGGTGAAACTTCTGACCAAATTTGTATTTCAGGTCAATAAGTATACACTGGAGACTGAAGATCAATTTTAAGGCTTGTATGACCTACAGAAATCTGAACTTCTAACTTGTATAAAATCTAAACAAATAACTGTTGTATAAAATCTGCACATCTAACTTTCCAGTCTACAATAAAATTATATGATTTACACCCCTTGATTTTCTTTCTCCTCCTATTCCCCACACTAGATTTCTGACTGGGGCCCTGTATTTGAATCTTATTAAATCCTTTCTTTTTTGTTATCCCTAATTATAGAGCTGTCAGTTCAAAACCTACAAAAGAGGGAAATTTGAAAACATTCTGGACTCGCATTATACTATTGAATACATGGCGGGGTTTTTAACATTGCTAGAGGGAGACAGCTTTAAATGAACTTTTCACAGGCAAAAAATAGGTGAGTGTTTAACAGGAAGAAAAGGAATTGACAGATATGTAATTACTGTAGTGTCACCACTTTGTTTCTCTCTTCCCTTTGTCAGCTGCCTTCTCTCTTAACTCACCAGCATAGCCCTCCTCGATTTATTTTGTTCAGGCTTCTTTTATCTCACGTACAAAGCAGACTGAGCAGGCATCTGCTTGGGTTTTCTTCTTCAGGTGAAGCATACAGAGTTGAGCTCCAGGGGTTTAGGGTTCAAAATCTTCAGAATCCTGGGGCATGTGGCCCGCAGAAAGATTAACAGAAGAACTGCCCTGTAATTAGTAGTTTTCAGCACAAAAACGCTTCATGTGGAAACAATTCAGGCAGATCTGTTCAAAACCAACAGAATACTTTTATTTAAAAAGGAGCCAAAAGTGTTTATAAGTTGAATGCCAAAAATGAGTTTCACTATACTTGTGTGTCAATGTCCTTGTAATCCTACTAGTATCAATAATAATTATAATTCAGGTGAAAGAGACAGAAAGAGGTCATAGGTAACATGCAAACAATGTTTTACAAAATGAAAGGGAAAAGACAGGACAAAAAGTCAGCTAGAAAATTACCCTAATTTTAAGAATTGTAACCTCTTATCTCTGTGTATGGTAGCCATTTCAATTAACCTGAATTTACATAGAGATGCCATTAAAATTTAATAGATCTTAAAGAAAGCACTCATGTTTCAAATAGTTAAAAGGCTTAAAATCATTTGTTTCAGGGTGATGCTGTGATATATTTTGATAACTCATTGTCGAAAATGTGTTCACTCTTCACCTAAAATTTCTAAAACAGAAAGACCAAAGCAAAACACAAACTGTTATATACTAAAATTTGTATTTTTGAAATTAAGTTATTTGTAAATGTTAGATCAATAAAAGTATAAAAAGTCAATTCTATGTAATGCAAAATTATGAATTGTTTGTAACTGAATTATATTATCAGAACTATTTGGAACTATATTTTGGATCCATTGAATGAAAAAGGAAAGTGATGAACTGGAGAATTGCTTTAGGGTTAGCACAACATTTATTTTAGAATTCTTACCTGACATTGTCCTTTGCCTTTTTATATTCACTCTATAAATATGTTTTGATATAAGTTCAGATGGGATTACTTTAATAAAATCTTGTCTAATGGATTACAGAATGAGTTTTTAGTGCATATTGGCTAAAATAGGTCAAATGTTTTCTTATTAGTAAAATGTCTAAAATGACATATTATTTAATTCATTGCAATTACTATAACTGTGAAATTTCCCTCTAAAATCAGGAGAAGTGAACTACATAATTCTTTTCCATAAGAAATGTGATAGTGTCTGTTATTTTGTGTATAGATATACTCAAGCCTCTGGAAGCCAGAATTTAACTTAATTAAGGAAAATATTCCTCTTTTATTTATAAGAGTTGTGATCATGTATTTTATCCCACACTACATTTAAAGGTTGCTGAATTCCCTTCTAATATACTCTAATTATTTTTAAGGTATGCAAATTTGAGATTAAAATTAAGGATTGCTTAATTCTTGCAACTCTAATACCATGACACAATGCTTTTAAGACATGGAAATGTATACATCACAATATATATGGGAGATGTTCCTCCAACAAAAGGAACTGTAATGAATGTCAGATTTATCTAAGTGAAAAATATATTATTCGTACTTTATATAAAATACTTCTCTCCCCCAAATGCAAATTAGTTCAATATTCGGTAGTGGCTTGTGATGATAATAAATGACTCATGACTGCTAGTCTAGTGATAATGCAAAGTACATCCTTTCTTCAATGACAAATAGCTCAATTAATCAAACTATCAACAAATATATGTGATTAGTAAAACTGTATTTATCTCTTCCAGCTTTAAAACTTCAAGTCTTATTTTACTGGGGGTAAGATTCAATGCCAGGTGCTCTGTGGTTCCCAAGTTTTCAATATTAAGCACAAGGAGCAAAGCAAACAGGAACTCACATTAAAAACACCTATGTTCATTTTAGCTGGGGTAGTTTATTTTTATTTATTTAAGTACAGTTGGTATACAATATTATATTAGTTTTAGGTTTCCAAATAGCGAGTCAACATTTATATACCTTCCAATGTGTTTATTGCACTAAGTCTGCGAATCACCTGTCGCCACACAAATGTATCACAATGCCATCAACTCTGTGCCCTTTCACCTTTTTCACGCTTCCCCCCACCTCCATCCCTCTGGCAACCATCAGTTTGATCTCTGCTTGTGTGAGTCTGCATTTGGTTTGTGTTCTTGTCCGTCTGTTTCGCTTGTTTAGATTCCATTTCTATGTGAAACCATGTGGTATTTGCCTTTCTCTGACTTATTTCACTTAGCGTAATACTCTCTAGGTCCATCCATATTGTCACAAATTGCATGATTGATGGTTTCATTCTGTTTTATTGCTGAGTAATATTCCATTATTTCACCACATCTTCTTTATCTATGCAGGAGTCAGTGGACACCTAGATGTTCTAGCTTGCTTCCATATCTTGGCTACTGCAAATAATGCTGCAGTGAACATAGAGGCACGTTTATCTTTTTAAATCAGTGTTTTCATTTTCTTCCAATAAACACCCAGAGAAGAATAGCCATTATAACTGGTATGCAATTATATCCCATTAAGGTTTTGATGTGCATTTTCCTGATGATAAGTAATATTGTATTTAAATTATTATGTAAAATATTCAGTCCCATTTTCCCCTTCACTTTCATGGAAGAATGTATTTCTCTGCTCCTTGCCTTTGGGCTTAGCCGTATAGACTGCTTCGGCTAACAGAACATTAGCACACATGATGCACAGAGGAACTTGAAATATTTATTGTTTGGATGTACATGTTTGATTTTGCCTCTTCCATTCACTATTTGAAAAACATACCTTAGCTAGCTACTTGCCCAAGGAAAAGGTGTAGAAAGGAGCAGAGTGACTTTGCCAATTTACCAAACTGCAGCTTGCAGCAGAGCTGCCCAGAGCTGCCAACTTAACTAGGCAACTATCAGTCACTGCACAGACAAGTGAGTGAACCTGGCCAAGATTAACAGAGCTCCTTTAGATAATCCACAGATGCATGAGAAATAAGAACTGCTTATTGCATGCCATATTTTATTATTCTTTATACAGAAACAATGCCTGAGGTAAAAGCTGACATTTACTGAACTCTTAGTATGTTCCAGATATTATTCAACAACTTTATATTGGCCAATTTACTTAATATCCATAAGTCATATACAATGCAACGGTTGCATTCTGTGCTTATTTTGACTGCAAAGGAGATTGTGGCGCAGAGAGGTCAAGAATTTGTCCAATGTTGTACTGCTAGTGAGAAGTGGAGTTAGGATTCACATCCTCGCTGTGTGGTTCTGGAGCAACTCGAGTTTCTGATTCTCTGTGAATATGTTACACATTCAACATAAGCGACATGGGTAGGCATAAACAACATTGCATTAAGAAAATAGATAAATCATTTTCACTTGGATTAGACAGGGACCTAGGGAAGGTGAAAATTCAGTAAAGGTGCTTCTTTGGCGAATAGCTCCAAGGGTGGCTGTCGCTCACCTGGACAACCACAATCAGAGCTGATAAGCTTAGGGTTTAAAAACATTCTAAAAGGAGGGAAACAAAAGCAAAGGGACATAAATAGAGAAACAATTTTAGCATTTTAATTCAACCACTTATTAGATCTCCCTCAAGGAAGAAGATGCCAAACTGTTTTGTCAGAATATGGGGCAATTAGTTGGACCACTGTTGTTGATAAGCTGTTTTACCTTTTTTAAAAGGAATAACCTCAGACCCGCCATCCTCCTTTTCTCTCTCTCCTACTTTATGATGGTTAGGAGTAAGTGGACTCAAAAACCTTTTAGGCATTTTTTCTCTACCATTTTTCTGTTGATCTGTGTGATGACTCCTTTCTGTCATCCGTAACCTCCTTTTCTTTAGTGCTTCAAGCTATGGTTTCCTAACAATTCCAGATCCTTACGCTCAGCTTCCTTATATATATCTACTAGGCATACCATGAATTTTTCAAATCAAACCTCCCAAAATTGATCTCACCATTTCCTTTGGGAAATCTTCTGCATCCTCATCATTACTTTCACCACACAATGGTCACTTAAAAATTTAGAAGTCTTTTCAGAACTCTTAATTTCTTTTATCCTCCATATCCAAATGGACACCAAAAACTATCCATGACTCCTGTGAAATATCCCTGAAGTTGGTACTTTCCTCTTGACTACTTTCATTGGCTTTATTTTGTTCTTCTCTCTTCACCTTTATGAGAACAAAGGATTCTTAAGTAATCTCCTCATCACTGCTTTATCTTTTCCTTTTAAGGGACTAGTTCTTTTTATTTTTTTGAATCATGAACTCCTCCACTGAATCTGCTCCTCCAGAGAGACCTGAGTAAATGCATGCCCACACAAAATCATGACGTTAATCGAGGGCTCTGCGGACCTCTGAAGCCTGTCGAGTGCCCCTAAAGGTTGTGGAGCCAGTAAAAAACCTTGACTCTAAACCCTCCTACCCAACGAGGCAGATATTTTCCAAAAATTCACATCTAATCATCTCCTTCTTCTAAGTAAAGTTCTTCAATGACTGCTTGTCTTCTTCATGATAAAATCTAATACTTCGCTCTGGAATTGAAAGGCCCATTATAATTAAGTCACTCTACTTGTTTATTTTGTCTTTTTTTTTCCAGTTCCCAACTTACATCATGGGCTTCAGTCGTATTTAAAACTCCTCAGAAGTCCTAAACGGTTCACTCCACTCCGCCCATCAATTCTTCCCTGCGTCAGCACCCTCTCCCCAGGTGTCTTCCTGTGAACTCCTGACCCCGTTCTCGTGCCACTTTCTTAGTCAGAGCACTCGTCCCTCCTCGGCGTAACTGATTTGTCATTTGTCAAAGTCAAGCAGTCCGTGAACTCTTTCAAAACCAGAACGTGTCACTCATATCAGTGATATTTGTTATCTAGCACAGTATCCAGCTGTTAGTAAGTTCCCAATGCAAGTTTCTGTAAAGAAGAGAGAGACAGAGGCAGGGAAACAGAGATGAAAGAGACAGAGAGAGACAGAGAAGGAGGAGGAGGAGGAGAGAGGAGGAAGGGAGGGAGAGAAGATGGCTATGACAGAATTTTGTTGAACTAAAGACCTTATATGGGAATGTTGTAAAGGGAACTCTATTCACGAAAAGGAAGATAATTGATATATATCTATCATTTTTTAAGTAGATAGCACATAGGAAGTAGTCCCTCTTCCACTGTCGCTTAGTTCTTATAGCAACTCTGTTTGCTAAAGCTGTAGCTGAATTCAGTAATACCCAGAAGGTCAGCTCACTCATCCCAGCCGTGGTCTGTGAAGTGATGTTGCTGAGACCCTGTGTGAATCTGAGGACCACTCAATCACACCCATTAGTCTACATAGCCAAAGTAAAGGAGGATTTTGCCTTTTACTCATTTACATATGAGTTTCTTGTGGATCTTATGGAACTATGGTTATGAAAATCCAGAAATGCATATGAATTATACACCTACTTTCTAAAAATGCTGATTTTTAATTTTTTCTAAGCAAAGTTAGCTCACTTAAAATAAAGTCACTTTTGAGCAGATACCAATGCAAGTGTGTCAAACTTTCCTTGTGGATATGCAGGTTTAGGTCCAGGCCTTATAATTACTCTTACTTTACAGTGAATATTTTCTTTTGCCTAGCAACCAAAATTAATTTTACATCAGTGCTAATATAAAATGTAAAAAAAGAGATAAACCTGTTGCCTTCCATTTCATTTTCAAAAAATATCAACATGAAGAAACCAAGTTTAATTGTTAGTAAACATGGAAAATAGAGACCCACATAAAACTACTGCTGCCAAAACTTAGGGTCAGAAGCACCCGGCATCAGCTTCTACAAGTATACGTAGCTTACAGGACAGGGAGAATCGTTGCCTTTGTTAATTTTATAGGAACATAGATGAGAAATGGCTACAGGAATGTTATTCAGTGCAAGCCACATTATTCTTCTGAATGAGGTCGCCTAATGTGCTGTATGTTTTTTTTTCCCATCTATTCTCCAGCTGCCCGGTGTCGCCATCCTCTCCAGC